>JAQFYM010000164.1:0-108943 GCA_034694785.1 Agrenia bidenticulata | reverse complement strand
AGATGATGTGTGCAAAATTTCAAGTCAATCGGGTGGATTTGAAGAGAGTTATCGTGTTCACAGACAGACGGACAGACAGACGGACATAGTGATCACATAAGCCCTGGCTCGGGCTAAAAATTGAGTTTCAAAGTTGTGAGATGTGTATGCAGTGACATGGGGGTGTGGTTATTCGAAACGTCACATCGCATTTGCTAAACAACGGCTTAAAAAAAATCATACATTGACTAACAGATGTTATCCGCCTAATTAATACACTTTATTTTAAACCCATACATTTAATTTACGACTCTGTAAACAATTCATTGCAATTAATGCGATGATCATAGAGTCAAAAAATTATACTCATATTCTTCCAATCGGTCCAAAGTCTCTGCAAGTCTGACTAATTTTTTCATACACTTGATAGATACTCAATCTTTGTAAGCCAGAACAGGTAGACATCTCCATCTCGAACTTGGATGTCATCAACTCCTATGGATATTTATTATCATTGGTTTAAAGATACTTAATAACTACGACTAGACTAATTGTTTTGACTGCTTACCCAGTTTCGAAAGGGAATCTTGTGATGGAGGGTTGTTGGGATCCGGACTGTCCTCCAATTCGTAAAGGAACCAGAAGTTATTCTCATCTGCATTTTCCCTCACTCCTCCAATACTTGTGATTTGTTTTCCAAAGGTGTATTGCCTGAACTCATACCTAAATGTTTACATTTTCAATGTAATTTGCTGTTAATAAAAGTAATTGATCGCCTGAGAATTTAAATAGTTGTTATTTTAAAATTACATAAACAGACTCTGGTCCTGATCCTCATACGCAGCAGCGAATTCCATCATATTATACGCTTGAGTTTTGTGGGATAAAGAACTTTCTGAAAATCTGCATTCCTTCAAATGGGCTAGGGTGACTCCATACGTGGTATTCAACACCGACGTAATCATCTAAAAATATCAATTTAAAATTTTCTCTGATAGGCTAAAGATTATTGATAATTTCTTAAAATTTAATGAGCTCGAAAAGCTTATTTTTGTAGATATTATTAAATTTTGGATCACCAGAATCAGAGTCGTTAAAAAAAGTTTGCGCCGAAGCTAGGGTAGCTTGGAAAGAAGCTACAGCTGCAAGAGCAACAACAAGGTTTATCACAGTCTTCATTCGAAGACTTGTTGGAAAGCTTTTGAAAAACTTTTCTGAAATCGACAAGAATTTTGATTTTATTTGGGTATCAGTTTAATCGGAAACTGGAATTGAAAGACCAAACAAAATAAGCTTTTATACCTGTCTTCACAAATTATGGATTAACATTTCAGTGAACCAACGTCATGTAGTAATTCACCTAATCTCTGGATTGTATTTTGTGGAATCGTATAAAAAAATATTCCAATAATTATTAGCCTGTTGTCATTATTGTAATTCCTCAAAAGTATGACAAGTTCATCAAAATATACTTTAAATATCATTACAAGAATTGAAGAGCATCCATTAGATCAGCAATAGTAGCATTGTACGTTTATGAATCATGTTTAATTTGCAATGCATATGAAATGTATACACTGGATGATTGAGTTTGCACACTTTAAATACTCCCATTAATCTGCTTCTTTATTAAAGAACCACATTTTCCCATTTCGCCTAAATACACGATTCACAATTCCCTACAATCAATGCCATGATTATCATATCATTCATATCTATGACCAATCCAGAAATCAGCCAATTAAAATAGGATTCTTCCATTGTTACAGCGCTGGCTCAAAGCTCCCAGAGCTGAAGCATTTGTCCCCAAAGTTGATGGATACACAATCTTGGTGAGCCAGAATAGGTAGACTTGTCCATCTTCAACTCTGAGGTCATCAACTCCTATGAATATTCATCATCAAAATGAAACGGCCTTAAGATACTCACTACGACTACATAAGGGCCTTAAACTTGACCTGCTGACATGGCCTAAATTTTCAAAGGTACTTACCGAGTTCAGGAATGGAATCTTTTGATGGAGGGCTGTTAGGATTAGGACTGTCATTTAATTTGTAGAGAGACCAGTACAAATTCTCAGCTACGCTTTCCCTCACTCCTCCAATGCTTGTGATGTACTTTCCAAATTCGTATTGCTTAAAGTCATACCTGACAACATGTTTAAAATGGTAATTGAGAAATATTCAGCAATTTAGACTGACAAAAACTTTGTTGATAGAATTTGGAGGGTGAATGTACCTAAATTGACTCCCATGCTTGGCCGCAGCGTGTTCCATCAAAGTGTAAACGGTGGCATTATGAGGAACTTTGAACTCTTTGAAGTCCCGTGTACCCTGTAGGGAATTTTGGTGAGACCAGACGTGGAACTCAACACGGGCAGACGGATAACCACCTTGGACCAAGAACATTTAATTTCAGTTAAAATCACTTAGTAGTTGCTCCTAAGTCTATTATCACATAAAAGTAAGCTAACCTCGGACTTTGACTGCAAGATATGTTGTGGATATTATAAAGGCTATTCCAATTGCGGTTAGAAGCCCGATTGCCCATAAATACTTTTTCCTCTGTTGTGCAAGCTGGATTCGCGTTTCTACGTATCTGAAATCCCATACACTTTATTAGATTTTTGATGGTCCCAGAGTTTTTTGAATTAGTATTTTGTAAATCCAACCTTATCTTTTATTGACTTACCCGTCTAACCCCACCTGATTTCTCATTTTATCCAGCATCTCTCAAACAAAAATAATATTAAAAAAAATCTAAGTAATCGATTCGTCCTTGTTCTCCGTAGGTAATAGTGAATCTGGTATTACTGAATCCAAGGAAAATGACCAACGTTGAACGAACTAGTTAGTTTGATGTCTCGAGTGTGTGTACTTTAATTTTTATATCCATTTGTACTTAGAGTGTCAGAGTCCAATTTCAGCCATGACCACTGGAGCTGCAATGCTGTGTTATGCTCAGATCCAAGATAATGTGTAGGAGGGATCGACTATGAATTACATGTAGGAATAGAAGGGAGGATTTTTACGCATTGCATAAACAATTTATTTTATCTGTTGTGCTTATCTATGATGTGTAGTACGATGACCAGTCCAGTCCAATTCAATATATCTGACAATAGATACGCTGTTATCCATTTGGATATACGTCATTTTCCATTTTAGCCCGAGCCAGGGCTTATGTGATCACCGTGTTTGTCTGTCTGTCTGTCCGTCATCCCGATAACTCTATTCAAACGTGTCGGATCGACTTAAAATTTGGTACACATGTATATGAAGCGAGTTCTAAGATGGGTAACATCGGTCCAGTAGGGGACCTGTGGTGATCAAAAGACCCCCAGCGGTTATGGTTACATAGGCAAACATAACAAAACATAAGCTAGAGACTTGACATTTTGCATACTGCTTGTTCATGGTTCCTTTATAGCAAAAAGAAAGTAATACTTGCGAAACTTTAATACTAGAGTGACCCTATGGGGGTACCCCCACCGATTTTCATAAATTAGCTTAGACGCTTGAAATTTTGCATACTGGTAGTTCATGGTTTCTATAAATATTCTCAATTGTGTAATAGTCATATACAAATTGTAAACTATTCAATTAACATTAACATAACCTGGCTCGGGCTATATGAAGTTGCACATGTGAGTTTTACAATATAGTTTTGATTTCAAGCACTGACTATTCACATTGTACTTCTGCAAAAGAACGTTGGAAGTATATGAAACTCATTCAATGGAATTATTTTCGATCTGGATCATTCGAAGTTTCCTTTTGAAGTTTTTCGAGTTTGAAGCAAGCAACGCCTAAATGGCTGATCGAGTACATTTTTAGTCTCAAACTATTAATTAAAAACCATTTTAGCCGAGTGACCATATGTAGAGTTGAATGGGATAAAGTAGGCCCTTGGCATAGTACCCTACTTGGTGACCCAAATCTCCTCCTATTGAGGTTCACGATAAAAACAAGGAAAATTATTAATTTATGATAATTGGTAATTATGATAATTAGGCTTAAATCTATTGAATACAGATACAGATACAGGATACAGATATCTATTAAATTTTAAAATGCAATAGATAACCTTTGGAGAATTGTACCCGATAATTGTTTTGAAATTCTTGAAACTGTCCTAGTCACTAGTGAAATGGAAATTCCAGAGTGTTGAGTCTTTCTGGTAGCAGCAAGTTTAAAAAATCTTTTGTAAAGCTAACTCAATTAGGTAGCAATGAACTCATATTTCAAATATCTTGAGCTACTGCCTTAAAAAAACTATTAGCAATTCCAAGAATGGGTAAATAAATAATTTCTCCTAGTTATAAAGCAGTACGTACTAGAAAATAATGAGAATATTTTAAACTTGCGTGTCTGGGATAAATTTATGATCATTTTATGGTAAAATAGATCAGGAAGTACCAATACTTTTCAAACAGGGTGCAAAGGATTCGGCAGCAATTTTTGTTGGCAGTTTCAGATCAGGAACTAAATCTTACCGTCAGTTGTTTTTCGTTTGTTGTCGATTCCCCACTAAAAACTCCACATTAACTACAAAATTTCAAAAA
The DNA here is from genome assembly GCA_034694785.1 of Agrenia bidenticulata. Lineage (NCBI taxonomy): Eukaryota > Metazoa > Arthropoda > Collembola > Entomobryomorpha > Isotomidae > Agrenia > Agrenia bidenticulata. Next base: position 104,400 of record JAQFYM010000164.1, on the reverse strand, counting down.
AATGAAGTTTACATTATTTTCGAACAATTTGGTCTTCACAATCATTCTGAGCTTATTAATACTCTCTGGTCAGGTCTTTTCAAAACAGGTAATTGTGGTTTAAGCAAACATATTGATCTGTTAACACATATTTGCCAGTTGAATATAACTAATCTTGTTTGATATTATTATTATTGGAAAAAAGTTCCGCTGTTTAGCCCCAAATCATCCATGCACCCCGGGTGGGTCTGTTTGTTGTGACGAGTTAGGCTGCTTAAAAGGATCAGGTGGTAGTTCATATTGCAGTGGGCCAGGCCCTGCCATTCTAAATTGATAGCTACACTAAAATGCAATCAAATTTCCGAAGAAAGCTTTGATTTTTATGTATTGCAAGTTTTAAATTAATTTCACCCTGTTTTACTCAAAATAATAAAGTAACAGTCTACTGAGCATGACCTGTAATGCTATCAATTCATTCATTGTAGATTAAGATTGTTGGACTGTGTCAATATATGAGTATCTGTAAGTATCCGAGATGTCTCATAGTATATTCAACTTGTATCATCGCTGCTATGAGCAATACACGAAATACCGGTGTACAGGCACGTATCGGGTTCCCGACAAGGATATCAAACACTAAAATCGAAAGGAGTTAGAAGTTAGAAGAAGTTAGTTGGAAGCATCAATGCCATTTTTATAAATAATACCTACAAAATGAGATTTATGCTAATTTAAAAGCAATTTTAATAGGTGAATACCTGACACACATATAGAGACTACGATGTAGCGGATTATAGAGGAGATATCAAGAAACGAGATTTTCATAATATATAACATGCATAATTGTAAACAGTGTTTATTGGTTGTAAGTTTGTAAGTTTGAAAGGGAGATAATTATTAATCCTGATTATGAAACATAAGTCGTTATGTAACCCAAATGATAACCGTCCTCTTAACATAGTTTTTTAAGGGTATATAAACCGGCTACGTCTACACGATCAATGCAAATAATTCCTGGAGAGGGACAATTATTATTACAATTATACACCTTGATTCCATTGAATTTAATTACACTGAACAAAATGCATTTAAATCTTGCATTCACTGTCTTGACTATCACAGCCACCTTAGCTAACGGTCATATTCGAACCCGAGAGCCCCCTAATCGATCCTCAGTATGGCGTGACTCCCGTTTCACACATCTGAACCCTGCAGAGAATACCAGAGACGATGGGATCTACTGCAGCGGTGTCCTCCAGCTTCCTGACGTCAATAACTGTGGAGTCTGTGGTGACCCTTTGACCGAATCCGCCCCGCGGTCTAATGAACATGGTGGTATTTATGGTCAAGGAATTATTACCGGGAACTACACTTCTGGCCAGGTACTTGTAATTTCAGTAAATTGACGATTGTGCTCTAATGCCCAATGCATATAGCAGAGTCAACTAATTTAAAGCAGACTTATCAAAGGAATCAATGGGATTTTGATTTTTTTAGGAAATTGAAGTGTCAATCGAAGTCACTATTCCCCACTTGGGGTCATTCCATTTCCAGCTGTGCCCCACAATCCCAGAGTCAGACGAATGCTTTATGAACAGTTCCCTTCTAAGCATTATAATGAACCAAGAGAACATCACCGACGTTCCAATCGTTTCAAACGAGCCTGTATGGTTCAATGCAACGGTACAGCTTCCGGCCGGAGTGACTTGTGAACACTGCGTTCTCAGACTTAATTACAGAGGTGGAAGTAACTTGGGTATGTCTAAATTATTTAAATCTAAGTTTGTGGGATTTAAAAAAAATGAAACAATCATCGTTGGTTTTAATAAACTTTTCATTTAATTAATTTTTCTGCTTCAATCAAGGTGAATGCGAGGATGGGACTCAAGATTATGGATGTGGGTTACAACAAAACTTCAGAAGTTGTTCTGATATTTCTATTTCTGCTTGATTATGATTTTTTTAAACAAATTACTGGGATACGATTATTGTGATAATCTGTTAATACATAAGCGAATAATGATTTGTCTTAACATAATCTATTAAGGAAATATTAAATCTATTTTAACTCAGGTTAATACTTCAAAATTATTTTAAAATTAACAACCCCAAACCTGCTCGATATTTGAGCTTTATGACAGCTTCAATCATGCGATTTCAGATAAATTCATAATACATAGCTGATGATTAGTAAACATTTTAAGTCATCAATCAATGCCCACGTCCACCTTTTTCTGGAAATGACAGTAAAAATAAAATCACTTGATTGATTCGTCTCATGTACTGATTAAGAATTATTAACTAATAACATAACACCTCTGCTTTGAAATCACTCCAACCTCCAACTCTATTGAGAATTAAATAGATTAGGGTGGGGTTGGGAATTTCACAGCTTATAAAATCAACCAAATATAAATCCCATTCGACTTCGCATAGTCCACCTATCCAGTTCAATCAATTCATTCTTACATACTGGACGAAAAATGAAAGGGGTTCCACTCCAAGTGTTTACTCTACTCTTTCTAGCTTTGGCTCATGCCGATAATATCAACCAAGGAAAGCAACAAAAGTTCTACACCAATCCAATCCTAGACGAATTGGCTGGTGACCCAGCCGTGACGAAAGTAAATGGAGCTTACTACCTCGTCTACACCCAAGGGGACCGAATCGACGTTCTAAAGAGCCCAGTTCTCTCCAATTTCCGGAATGCTGAAAGAAGCCAGGCTTTTCTCGCACCCCCTGACAGAGCTAACCTATGGGCACCAGAAATGCACACGATACAAGGAAATCTGTACATCTACTTCACTATGGACGATGGGGTTGCTGATGAGAATCATAGGATGTATGTTATCAAAGCGGATGACCCTAATAACCCTATGGGGTCTTGGAGCCGAGAAGTTAGGTAAATTATTTGATTCATATTTTCAAACCTATAAAAGTCTCTTAATTAAATCTTTTGCTGTAGGCTCCTACCCGAGGAGGAAATGTATGGCATTGACGGCACGGTTTTGCAGTATGGTAACGGAGAGATGTATTACATCTGGACAGGGTTCTCGATCCCACCGGGTTCGATGAACATCTTCATAGCCCGTATGGAGAACCCTATGAAAGTGATTGCTCCAAGGACGCTACTTCGAACGCCAACAATGGACTGGGAGACGCATGGCTACCCGGTCAATGAGGGACCTTACATAATTCAAAACGCTAATAGGACATTCCTCGTATTCTCTGCTTCTTCAACCTACACCCCAGACTATTGTCTGGGGATTATGGGGATTGACTTCATGAGGGACCCTTTGGTTCAGAGTAATTGGTGGAATGACGTAGATCACTGCGTTTTTCAGAGGAATGACGCCGAAAGTGTGTTTACGACCGGGCATGCTTCCTTTGTCATGTCACCAGGTACGTTTTGTTCAAATGTTGTAGAGGAACGTCAATAAATATTTCGGGGTGTTTGATTTTACAACGATTGATTGACTCTATAGACGACTCAGAGCTTTGGATGGTTTACCATGCCACGGACGATGTCAATGACAATGGTCAGCATCGAACGGCGAGGATTCAAAAGCTGGAGTGGAATGAGGACAATGCTCCAAGATTTCCTTTGGCTATTGGCATCAATAAGAATATTCCTGTTCCCAGTGGGGAATAAATGGATACGTGTGGTATAGCCTTTTCGTCTTTAATCTGTTTGGTTTAAAAGCATTTAAATTAAATAAAAACTCTATTCTAAAAAACTTCATTTATTTCATTTTGAATGTGAATGTTTTATTTCACTTCAAAGGATTTATGAAAATAAATTTTGAAGAATTTATCACAGTATCATATACTATTACTCAGTAAGTTATATAGTGGTTTTATGTTTTATCAAGGAAATAAAACTATTTATTGCTGCTTTGCGAGTACCAAACAAATATTGAAGGAGAATAGTCAGACTTTAAATAGCCCGTGAGAGTCATTTTAGTAAACCTGAAACCATTTGTTTGAAACACCCTTGATAATGTGCGCTCTATGAAATTACACTAGATAATTCAGAAATCCATAAAATGATTCAATGTAGAAGACAATGAACAATGAACAAAACAAAAGTGGTCCAAGAATTCCACCAAGGGTAAGTCCAATGTTTCCAATCCAATACAGACGTGACATCGGCCTTCGACTTTGCAGAGCAAGGCTTTTCCACTTTGCAGTATCTTACAGTTTTACTTTAATTATTTTTAGTAACCATTTCTCAAGATCGAGGCATATTGGTGAATATAATTTAGTGTTTACAGACATCGAATTTTGATCGAATTTCGGCAAACCAACTATCTTTCAATGTAATTAATAGACATCAAAAATGTGTACACTTGTGTTTAAAAACCAATCGTAATCATAATGTCTGTATTTTAAAATAGCTCATCATCCCTCAAATTATGAAGTCCTTCAACGTATTCATCCTAGGAGTATTGACCATCCCATGTTTCGTAGGGACAGTAAGGAGTGACAATGAGCGTGAGTATCTCAAAGAATTGTGGGAAACGGTGTCAACAAGTCATCCAAGATATCAGGACACGACCAACTTGCTCAAAGCTTTGCACGACGCATTCCCCAAAAATATAAAAATCTATTCGATCGGAAAAACGTTTGAGAAACGGGAAATGTGGGTTATCCAGTTGTCCCAAGATGTGTCCAAACCTAGACCCCTTCTAGTACCCCAGGTAAAAATTGTGGCCAACATGCACGGGGACGAAGTTCTTGGACGGGCCCTAGTTCTCATGCTTGCTGTTGACATTCTTGCAAAAAATAAAGACAGAAATCCAAGGTAGCAATTGTCATAGATTAGAACTTTAATCCAGTACCACTGGTACCAAAATTCCCTATGAAATAATCACTAATCAAATGTCCCTATCCTCAGAATAATGAAGCTGCTGCAAACAACAGACATCCACCTAATGCCCTCCGTTAATCCTGATGGGTTTGAAGCAGTTGAAGAAGGGTCTTGTGAACCAGATCCCCACAGTACTGGTCGACTCACATCCAACGGCAAAGACTTGAATCGAGATTTCCCCGACCAATTCGACACCAAGGGACTTGGGTTCAAGTCGCTTCTCGAAGGACGGGAAATCGAGACTCAGAATCTCATGAAGTGGATCGTTTCAACGTACTTTGTTCTTTCAGGGAATCTTCACGCCCTGACCTTAGTGGCTAGCTACCCTTTCGACTCCGTTCCCTTAGAATTGGCGTGAGTGAAATTTATAAGTTCTTAATTTCTTAAATATAACTAACAAAATAATATTCCTATGATTTCAGAGACTCCCCAACGTACCCGGGGGCTGGGATTATCAGCCGAAGTCCAGATCATGATGTCTTCTTGCACTTGGCAACTCAGTACTCCAAAAATCACAAGACCATGCACAAGTACAACGAGTGCAGCAAAGGGCAGTTCAAAAACGGAGTGACCAACGGAGCGGAGTGGTACAATGTCAGAGGTTTGTACAGCTTTTAAATTACGGAGGGCCAATATTCGGAGGGTTATGGTCATTTATTAATCGTCTGTTCTTTTATCCCACACCCAAGGGGGCATGCAGGATTTCGCCTATACTCATGGAAACACGATGGAGATCACTTTCGAGCTCTCTTGCTGCAAGTTCCCCGGAGCGGACACCCTTCACACAGAGTGGGATAACAACCGAGAGGCTTTGTACGGTTATCTCGAAGCAGCTCACATGGGGGTCAAAGGTGTGGTCACAGATTCGGGTGGGAAGCCTGTGAAGGACGCCAAGGTCCACGTGAAGAGCCTAAATCATTTGATCAGGACAACTGCACAAGGAGAGTACTGGAGACTTCTTATGCCAGGGAAGTATCAGATATGGGCATCTGCTGATGGGTGAGTTTTAATTTCAAATGGGTATAAGGGATTTGATTTGAAAATTAATTTTTTTAAATCTAAATCCGAAGGCACGCACCGAGCCAAGTCATTGACATTACAGTACACAATGGGGCTAAGCAGTCGAAAATCCAGAATCTAAAATTATATCCCCTACACATGGGACGAGCTTTTCGTAAAGAAATTTATTCATAGATGGATATTGAACTGTCTGCTAACTATCCGGTTGAGGGAGGACTTGTTTACATGACTAGTGTGTTTAAAATAACGATCTGTTTGCTTGGATGCATTCATAACTTGATCGGGAGTCCAGGGAGGATTTTTTTATTCTGTCAGAGGAGGTAATTTTAGTTTTCATTTCAAGACTCACAAGATCACAATATTAAGCATTAGAAACGGGGTGAATAAAATGGAAAATACATTTCTGTACACTTTAGCTTTGATATCGTTTATTCACATTTTTATTGATTCTTGTTAGCATTGAACAAGCTAGTTCTAGACACGCATTTCAAGCCGCAAATATAGTACACAAAGTTGGTGCAAAGTAATTTGAGGTTAGTGCTGATCCACGAATTAAGGTTAGTGTGATGAGTAAAAAGCATTTTGATATTTTGTAAAATTAAACTTCTGTGTGCTTATTCGTTGCAATATTGGAAGTGATGTGATTGGCTGATCACAATATTTTTTAAAGTAACTTAGTTTATCTCCTATTGCTATACGATAGTCATAAAATAGTAGGATAATATCGACAAAGTTAGTGTGTAGTGTGTACTGTTGTTAGAGAATTTTATGACTGCTCTTTTGAAAGCAGCTGGAATTACAGTTATTAGACATTGACATGCATGACTCCCAGGTCGTGATGGTCATTAGGTTATGAGGGTGATGGCACTCCTCCCTCATGCCCTAGCTCCTGAGGGTCTCACCTTGAAAGACTCGCCCGCGAGGGTCTGGCCATCTCAGACTTCAAGAAGGTGAAAAGCAATGCTAGAAACTTGGGATTTCGAATTCGAACTAACTACTTCCCTCTAGTCCACGGGGTCCATGCACTTCGCCCTGAAGAGCTGACAACCCTAGTGGCCTACGCTAATTACAGCTAGAGACAGTGAATTTGATTGTTAGTTTAAATTTGCATTTTGCGTTAAGCATGGCATATAGTTGTGAGCTGTGAATCTAATCTCTACGATAGCAGGCAGGCAGGCACTATGAAGCAGATAATTTTTAAAATCCGAAAGCATCTCGTTATTTTGCATATCCCCACCCATCCTCGGAGCGGCTTACGTATATATAATAATTTGACAAAACTGGAATAAGACCGTCAATCCATATATAAATCACAGCATGTCTCACATTTGGAAAGCAAAAGCCGTCTTTGTTTTAAAAAATATGCACGTTTTACATATATATTATGACACGGTAATGAACAGGAGGTTACGGTATTTTGGCGACAGATTGACAGAGAATTAGGAAGTACAGGTCCTTGAAAGATTAGTACTGAAGAATATCCTTGTGGGTAGAGGTGGTGAATAAAAATAAGGCCGTGGCTGACGACGGAAGAAGGACATGCTCGTTGATACAAATATACACGCACCGGCCGGGTCAGAGGTCATGTGTCAAGAAATTCAACTCTCCAGGCGTGGAATACTCACGGAAACTCAAGAGTAATTGAAAATTGCATTCAGATTCAACAGCTGAATTGTGAAGACCTTTGGCCTGGCTGTTATTTTTTAATTTGCCATGGGGGTTCGTGTATTGGCTTGGCTCTTCAACACTCCTTGCTCTTTGAAGCCCCAGCATTCCCTCGTACTGAAAATATTAATTGTATAAATTGAAATCGGTATTATGAGACAGAATAGGCGTAGTTTTGAAAATACAAGAACCGTACAAGCTTCCATTGACGTTGACTTGGTCATTGGAAGGAATGAGAGAACTGAGAAGACTTCCCCCAGGTCTGGGAGATCTGATGCAGAACCCCGTCTGTCCGTATCCGTTACTACAAGCAATTAATAAATATTCACCTTTAATAATACAATAGAACAGAGGCAACGAAAGGTCTAATTTAGTGGGAATTTATGATCCATGACCGGTTGTGATTCTCAATTACAAAATTTTAATGGCTTACCATGAGCATCCATTTTGGGCCTGGACTGAGAGCCCTTAATCGAAGGTCGCCTCAACAGGTTGTCCCGGGAATTCTGCTGGCTGATACCTTGCTGATGATGTTCTTCATTCTCCTTGTCATCTCCCTCGGGGTAAGGTCGGGAAGGGCAACCAATTATTATTGTGATTTCACCTTTGGACAAGGTTGTCTCCGGACCGCTTATGACAATCTGAAAGTTCCAGGCGTATTTAGAATTTTTTTCCTAGAGATTGAGACCTCTGGCAATTCCCTGGACATTTCCACGTTCAATAAAGGAGCTCTCTCAAACCCTTACCTGTATGGCATACTCAAGGTCAATAATCTCAATAGGTCGACCAAATTGAGTCGGATATAAATCCAGTGGGACTGGCACAACTCCTGTGTAAACATACGGAGTGCACTGATCCATTGAGGACTTGTTCAAAACGGCCAGGGTGGCTTTGGCCGATTTCGTCTCTCTCACTTTGTAAATCACTTTCTGTGAACGTTCAAAAAAATGCATACAACTTGAGTCACCAATCTTTTTAGTTCCCCTAGGAATTACTCAAATTGTCCGATTCGTCCCTAGAGAGTCTTGTCAAATTTTAATTTATTTTTCAGCAAGGAAACCGAGGGACACGGAAGGACAAGTTCTTATTTAAAGATCTTATCCAAAATAACGTAGGTATGAGGTTAAAACGAATGAAAGGGCTAGGAAAGTGGTTTTCGACCTCTGACCTTAAGGTCAGACATGGCTGTGTTGTTATGAAAAGAAAGTATTCCATAATATTGTGACTACCTTGACAAAGGTGAGGGTGATGTCCTCAACGTCGAGTTCTTCAGGATTGTACAACTCGATTGTGAAAGTCATAGGTTCCCCTGGGAGGTATCCCCTCTTATTCAATTGTAGTGTACATTTAAAAGGTTTCTTTCTCGAGGATGGGGAGTAGACGACGGGGTTGAGGGTGTCCGGGTATTCTTCCTGGAGATCCAAGGTCCCCTTAACATTCAAGGTCCTGTCCGTCTGCTTCACATGATAAGTGTCGGAGCGGATGAGGTAGACCACGATTTGGTATTCGATGATTCCAAACTTCCCGTGGAATGTGGATGGAGCATTTGCAGGGAATTGGAGAGCAAAGGGAAATTCTTGAGTTGCTACCGGCAGTTGCATCTTTTTTATTCCGGCATGGGCTGCATTTTATTTTGAAAATAAAAATACACGACAAAATAAATATTTGAAGAAATAATTTTAATATCTTAAATTTAAATTTTTTTTACTATCCATTGGGGAATATATCAATTTATTTGCCAACAAACACTACGTCATAAACTTTTTTGACGGTGATAAGATGGTGTTTTTCTTTGAAAAAAATAAAAGAACTAGTCTGAAATTGGTGTTGTAGAATGTAACTCCCAGAGGGGATTATCCTTGTGTATGAAATGCTTACACTGCATGCTTCGTTTTTTGTCTACCACAATTTACTTGACTATGCTACTATGCATTAGGCTTCAGGGTCCTTTTGTTTCATGTGCCAAAAAATTTCACTACCCATCCTTCTTGGAAATATTATACGGAGTGGATAATAAATATCAGGCTAAAATGAATTCGGCTCCTTTCCATATGCTTATTGGCCTAATAATAATGCCTACAATTCACTCGCTAGTCCATCCCATCCTTGTTCGTGACAAATTATTGGAAAGGATTATAAAACTAATTTACCCATGTTGTACACGAACCGACAGTATGGGTCGATTAAGAACAACTCGGGCTAGTCATATCCTCTGAGTATTTATTATAATCATGTTTCCGATAATATCCAAAACACAACTTACGAATGTTTTCCCCCAGAGCGTAGCATTCTTCCCGTAAGAACTTCTCTTCCTTGGACCTCGTCTCCCCTAGGTGTTTGAAAGAGACCATGGCTTTCCCCTCTAGGGTCACGTAGATTCCTAAATAGCATCAACAAGAAATCAAATGCCCTCATGCCCTGGACGGTGAGGTAGTATGGGAATTGGGAAGGACTTACTCCAAGCTGGATTTTAAACCTTACCATGGCAGTAGACGATATCAGTTGGAGAGATGATAAGCTGCCCCTTGACCACATCCCCTGGATAATAATCCCTTTTACTATTAAGCTTCAGATGGCAGTTTATGAATGGCCCTGGGGCCTGGAAATGCTTCGAAGTCATTCCCGCTGAGACCCTCACACACTTTTAATGAAACACAACCTGGTTAGTTGATGCCTGTCCAAGCCCCTTGTGACGATTTTAGAATTTTCAGATCAAATTTTACCCTACACTTTTATATTAGCACTTGATCAACAAGCTCTGAATGTACTCTGAGGAACACTGACGCAATAAAATATCAGATAGAAATCACTCTGCACCTTTGAATTCTTAAATAAGCCCGTTTTTTTTTTCTCAATGAAATAAGCCCAACTCTCGTACTATATCCTTTCCACCTATACAACAACTCCCAGCGTTCGGAAAGCTCCAAAAATAATCCAACTTGCTGGGAGAGCCAATGCTAAATGTTTAAAATAAGGGACTAATTGTCCAAGAGAGCTTGTGGATACTTTGATACACTTTCACGGAGGAAGGCAGTAGGGCAATGAGGGTTCGTAAAATTCCTCTGCATGGTTATCGATCGATACGAATTCCAAGGCTCCCTGGTTTCGCTGAAGCCCGAGCCGGATTCCGTGGGACTTCCGCCCGAGATTTTGTCCGCCCTAGATCCTACACCCTGGTAGCCTTCTCGATTCCTGTCCTAGTGTGCCACCCCCTCCTCATCCTCAAACTCGAAACCTAATCATCCTACATTCTCCATCGTGGTTGGTAATACGTTCTGGGACAGAGATGCGTAATGACATTGAATGATCTGAGTCTTAGTAGCTCACAAGGCCCAGCCAAAACCCGAATCCTCCAGAGCTCCGTATTAGTATTCCGGAGAGTAGGCCCTTTAGGCTGGTATATACGGGAGCGGGTGCTACTGCTCCTGTACGCCTCGACGCCCTCCTTGAGTTGGATTCCTTGGACTTGAGATGTTGAGAAATGTCGTAGGTCACGCAATGTGCATTTGACTAATGGATCTTGTCCATCTCTTGGGATATGCTTCCCTCAAACTCTCACTGCCTCTTTATTTATTATGCACGGTTGATAGTGTGTCTATGTGCTTGAGGGATGCCTTTGTATTGTATGTTAAAGTATGGACACTGGCAGAGACTGGTCATTTGAGCAAGTTACAAAACACTTTAATCAACAGTGTGTCACAATGCGCTCAGTACATTGTGGACTTGTAAATTAAAGAATAGTCAACAGTCAGGAGAGTTTGGAGCCCGGCCCACTTAATACGATAATGAGGGGAGCACGGTGAAAGCCAGGGAAAGCTTTTAAGAAATAGTTGACAGTTCTACACGTGGCCTTTCCCCCCTGGTGCTCCGTGTAGAGTTTCGGTAGACAATATCATTTCATATACGAAATTGTATACATTTATGTGATTAGACTTACACTAGTTACACTATATCTATATAGTACCGGAGAATATTTAAGTATCACGTATGCCTCGAAAAACTGAAACATTTTCTGGCTGACTAGCTCCGAAGTAGACATTTGTAGGGTTAGGGTTAATTATATAGAAAACAAGCCTTGGTTCCTTTTACAACTCTAACTCTTGTTGGGGCTATCGTGATAGGAAAACATCATGACATGCCTGACCACAAGCTTAATTTATCAAATTGGAAATTTCAAGGGGATTTGCTTTCTAGGGAGAGACGGACTTGAAACCCGCAGCTCGGGCTTGGGGAGCTGAGAAAGGTTGCATAAATTATGGATTATGAATTAGCCTATTTGCCCGTTTCATCGTTTTAGAGAGGAGGCCTATAGTGTATACATGGTCGTTTATTAAGCCCAGCCTTTTTTGAGTTTTGCAATCATTTTTTAAAAGGGAGTTTCTTTGGAGTGGGGTTCAGCTTGAATTTTGAAAGGATTTAGGATTAGTTCCATTTATTTCGATGGGACAAAGGGTGGATTTTGATTTGTATTGAAAACCTGTAGAATAGTATTGGGAGACAACTTAGGTTGGTATTAAAGTTTTGAAATATTGATTCGAGGGATGGTGATTTTCAAATTAGTTTGCTGGCCAGAAACTTGATTTCGGGGAGACGGGACAAGCCGAATTTTGACAGACGGACTGACAAATCAACTCCTTACACCTTACGGTTTAGACAATAACTTGCTTTAACAGATTTTAGTATCTGTGACAAGCTCTGACACTCTAAACTAATTAATTAGCACCTAAGATTAACTAAAAATAACTTAAAGATCATGGATTGTCGTTTACAAAAAACAGCATTAAAAACAACATAAAATTTTAAAGTCTCATCTTTGAAATTTTATAAATAGCACTAAGCTTACAACTTTAACATTCGTCATTCCGAAATTTCTTAAAAATTAGATAGACAATACGACACAACGGACGACAAGATTATTTTAAACATTTGCATTCAAAATATCTGAAGCAATTAATTTTTCCCTAACTCAAACCTACTTAATCCCCACAGACTCTCAGCCTACACTAGCACCAGGTACATTCAGGATCTCACAGAGAGATTTCTAAATAGATTGAACAATCTCTTAAACCCTATGGTCATTTTAACGTACAGAAATATGGTATTTTTATTTTCAAAAAAGTAAACCGTTTAGTTTCCCCCTGTCTTCTTACGAAGCTTTCGTAGTCCCTGTATTTGTAGTAGATAGTCTTTGCAGGGTACTCTATAATTTTTTTTAGACTTGGTCAACTTGAATAAGAGGAATTTTAGGGTCCTTCATGCTGATATGCATGTTCCTTCGTCCCCCTGTGGAAGTATCCAATCTGCCTATAGGGGCCCTGGGCGAAGTCACTGCTCTTCGAAGGCCCCCTCCACTTATGTACGGACTGCTCCCGGCCGAGCTGTACGAGTCCATCCTTAAAGACGTCCCTCTTGAAAGGCTGTAGGGAATTAATTAAAGTATAATTAGTAATGGACATTAATGATTCGAGAAATCCATTCCGCAACTTGACACTAGAATCGGCAAGAACGTACAAAACTGTACCTAGAATTGATTTCTACTAGTTAAAAAAAATCTACAGTTGAACAGATCATAAAATATTTACTAAAACGAAGCAGTCGGTATGAGTTCTCATTGAAACCGATTTCTCATAAATCTTAATCTCTCATAAGGCCATTAATTGCTATTGCTGAGTGGTTGCAATTATAGCTTTCCAAGGCGAAGTGCCCCCATCATCGTGTGTGCTGATGATGGCTTGGAAATGATTATACTTATCTGAGAAGTGCTCATGTTCATTTGGAATCTACACGAACCTGGTGGAATTGTATTTCCAAGGTTTTTGGAACTATAAAAACAGCTAGAATCTACATACTCTAATATTCAAATTCAAACCACAGGCAGGGTGTATCTACATTCTACAGCTCCGTGCTCGGTCTACAGATTCTCTACTCATTAACCTAATGAACCATCTATGCATAAAAAATTCATAAGTACACCAGGGAAAGGTACATTCAAACACATGTACCGAATTAGATTCATAATAATACAGGCACAAGTGCTACAAATGTTGCTGGAGAAAATGGGGGAGAGGTGGGATGTGCATAAATCATCCATGATCATCGAATCACATCACAAACACGCCATGCATAAAGCCCACCTGCTAAGCTTCACAAAGTAATAAGAGAGCAGAGGATACAGTGAAAGTGCAACGGGACTGGGACAAATCAAACGTGTCAAGGCATATTGGGCAATGAGGTGGAGTAAAATAACGAGCCACCTTAGAATTGCAATGAATGCGAAGCAGTATTTCATATTTTAGGTCATGAGGGTCATCCTTGTAGTTAGGTCTTACTGTGAAAGGTCATACACTAAAAGTGGAGAGGGCGGATTTTTCATAAATCTCGGTTATTACTACTTTACAATGGTTAATAGTTTCCCATTTGTCATTGTTAGCATTACAAAACATGCAAGCCCACCCTCGTGAATCGGTTCACGAAGTTTATCTAGCATGTCAAACAGCTTTCTATCTAGGTCTGTAGTATGAACAATATTTGATGCACACATTTCAGTAAATTGTTACCTATTTAGATGGTACGTAGAGATTTTGAATAATTTTTAAACGCTGCTAAAGTCTCCTAATGAAATTAATAATTTTATACCACCTTATTTCCACGCTAATTTTCGAACTAAATTATTCTACACCCAAAGATTGTTTCCAATCTCTCGTCATGCACAGAAAGGGTGTACCGAATCGCCCAGTCACCATCTTTATCTAGTGTCTACAAGGGATTCCATTCCGTACCTTCACTAATTTCATGCAATTATAATTACAATTTGTGAGCAATCACCGGCAATCAGAGTAATGACTAAAACAAGGATAACCCTCATTGCCCAGGGCATGAGTACACATGGGAGGAGATGAGACTAATTCTAGTTTAGAATAGAGCGATACATAGCTGGTAATTAGTAGATCTGAGAAACAGTGGGTGTGAAGATGATTAGATTACTGAGAGTGAGTGTGTGAGAGAGAGAGTGTGAGAGTTGCATGGCAGAGGGGATGGAGGTATTTGTACTTGAAGTAAAGGAGGAAGAGGACACAAGACCAACACCAACCATCAACAATGACAACGTTCAACTTCAACTTCTAGAAGGACAATGACAATACACAGGAGAGACTCAAAATCCAGTCCTTTTGCTCTGGTAGTGACAGTGACATTTACATTACTTAATTAAACCTACTTGGCTCAGTGGGGACATTTGCATATTGGAACTAGGTCGGGAGATTGAATTGTCAAACTCCGTCATTGTACTCAAACAGATACACACGAGTATCAATCATTTCATATCTGGAAGGACCAGGAGGACTAGCCTTGTCGCTAAAAGCTCTTTCAAAGAGGAGAGGACTTTGGATCTAGGTCGACGCTAGGGGAATAATTGACCAGGTTCATAAATTGTTTTTGAAATTAAATTTAAATATATCGTGAAATTTCTTCTGTTACAAGTCAAGTGGATATACTATGGAATATGAAGGACATGCTGACCTAGAGGGGACCCTGAAGGGGCATAATTTATTTTGTATAACTAAGTGATCCATCTCAAGCGTTTTAGCACTCCCCTCGGTCCCATTCTACTTGTACTTGTCAAACTCAAGTCGGCAGGTTATTGGGTCAAACGCCAACTTGTTAGGGTCACTAGGGTCAGATCATGTCCCTGTAATATGTTAGTCAGTATAATAGCTCAAAAGGACAAGAGATCCTTATGGAATTGGGGGAGAAAGTCACATATTGGAAGATTGAAATCCCCACTGAAGTATTAACGTTGATGAACTTATGCAAATGTCCCCATTGTCCACATTTAAGTGTTTGAGAGAATAAGGTGACAAAAAGGTAAACGTGTAAGGATAAGTTTACATACACGGCAGCATCCAGTCCAAGGTAAGGCCTTTTAGAGTTTGCAGAGGGGAAGATGAGAAAAGTCGCATTAGGCATTAGGACAAAGATCAAAGTTGTCAATTAATTTTTATTTAAGCACCCAAAACTCAAGTTTAATTATTTATAACTTTGGTGATAATTATGAACCAAATGGATAGATGAATCATTCAACGCAGAACCCTCCTGTAGTAAACAAGAAATTATTATTTTGGAAAGATTTCTTGTCAACAAGCCCAGAGATTGGAGATGTTTAGAAAGGGGATTTTTTTTGTGCTTGCATTATCTGTAGCCTTGAATTACTATAGGCTACATTCATAAAGTCAATAAATAATATTTTGTCGATCTGGAAATCTTGGGAGCTTTGAAGATTCCTGCTCTAAAAGCTTCCGAAAAGAATTGAATGTTTTCTAAAGAGCATTAAGCTTGTTTATTCTTCTAGTAGGCCTGGACTCCAATGACTCGTAAAATTACAGAGAAAATCATTCACAAATATTTGACGTAGTTTAAAATGTTATTGAAAAAATTGAAAAATTGAAAATAAAATTTCTGATATAAAGTTTACAAAAGTTCATATGGAAAATTTGGCTTGTCAAAACTTTTTTATTTTAAATCTTCTATTTGAAGAACAGTTGATTGTACTCAAACTACTACCCACTTTATTGACTTACTGCAAACTAAATTTGGGGCTACTTTTTTTTCTAAAAAAAATTGCTATCCTTGATTCTACTAGACTTGAGCTTGATTCACCCGGGTAAGCTATATATCTACCCGTAATATCTCTTTGTGTGTATACGTCGAGTTCAATAAAAGTATAAACAGATTGCAATAAAAAAGGACGAGAACGGTTGGAAGACAAGGAAGATTAGATCTGTAAATCTCTACGGCGGAATGCTCCTTCGGTCCTAATCCCAAAGCACATATCTCTCACTTGCTATATTTCCACGGAAGAGAAAATCAGGTGAAAAAAACTCCACTTGAAAACATGAGAGGAAATTGAGCGAAAATTGAGTTGAAAAAAAAACAGGAGAAAAAATATACTCGCAATAATTAGGTAGGTTCCTAGCTTTACTACCCCGGCAATAAAACCTACCTCCTGGGAATGTGGGGAAGCCCGAACTCGGGTATTACATAGAAATCTTTGTCTATGAACTTTGTAACGAGCCGGGTATTAATCCTCAGATTGGAAATAAAACTCCCTGTACTACAACTGCCCTTTGGCTCCTACAGTACAACTTATTACTGGAGATCCTTTCAAGGATATTTTTCTATTAACGAGTTAGTTTATTACAAGGCTCCTCCGTCATCAGAGAGGATGCTGATTTTTTGGCAGCGTTCATATATAAAATTACACAGACTTTTTTTATAACCGCCCCATCGCAGCCATTTACAATTTTAGAATTTTAATGTTTACCCCACCCTCTACCCCAAAAGTCAAGGTCTATCCCCACTACCCATGATGAAGGTCAATCGTATTAATCCCATAAATATAGTAATATCCATATATCCGTACCTGAGGGTAGTGTTTATGGTGTCCATCTCATAAGGGTTGCCGTCAAAGTTGTTTGTATGGTTGCGGGGGCGTCGGTGCGGCTGTTTCCAACAGGGGAAGAAGGCTAGAAAGTATTTCCTGTACTTGTCCGACAGGGCCGTGTACAAGAGGAAATTGATGGACGCGTTGACAGCCACAAGCAGATTGAAGATGTTGCCCAGTCCGCGGAGAATGTTGTCTTCAGAGGTCCCTTGGTCCACGATGTGGATTGAGGTGTAGATCAGTACAATGGCTGTGGGGAGTTGACACACGAGGACGACTATGACCACGGAGATTAGGATAATCGTGATCCTGTTCTCTTGTCTTATTGCCTGGAAAATAAATAACGAGATGGCGAGGGGTTTTCATAGAGTTAATCAAGAATTCTGTCTTTGACATTGTGACACAATTCACGAGCAACTTAGAACGAGTCTCAATTTTTCCCCACAATCCCATTCTGAAGTTGGACAAGTTTCCCAAAGAGCCTTGTGGCCCTGGCACTAGTGTGTCCAATAAATTTTGAAATCCATAAATCGTATAAATCGTCCCGTAGCGTATACGATAAGAGTATAAGATATTCTTTGCATCACCCTCGTGAAAAACTTTGACAATTAGCAAGTTAAGTTCTAAAGTAATGTCCGCATCCTGTGGACTTTAAATTGATAATTAGTTCAATGTCCCAATGGATCCTAGAGGGGATTGAATGAAACTGGTCCGTAACGTGGAAACCACAAGAACCCCATCTCCCCAAGCTTTCCTACTCCATCGTGCATATGAAATTGAACTCTGAGTTTGGTTGTAACAATATTAATTTCATAAATGGACTTTCCCCTCGAAACTAGAGCAATTATTTCCAGACCTCATCTAACCAACACTAGTTGCAATTAATATTATTAATTGTCCTGTCAATCCAAGTTTCTGGCCTATTTATAAGAGCCAGTCCTGGTGGTGTCTTCCTCCGGTTGACTTTGAGTGCCAAAAATGTTGAACCAATAGGAAAAGCGAGACTTGATATTTCTCTGATGACGCTCTTGGGCGCTTTGTACTTGAAAATGTAATTGTTTTTTAAAGCCTTGAGTTCAAAATTACATGCACTTGAAGACTTTGAACGCGGAAGGAGAGAAAAGGTATTGAACAAAGGGCTCTTAGGGTTTCTTTTCTAATTTACCTAGAGACTAGAGACTCCTTGGAGAGTAGATTTAATTTTAAAATCTTACATTACTCCAAAGTGGCTACGGGCTCAAAAGCTTCAAATAGAAGCCTTAAACTTTCTCCTGTGTTAAAATACCGTACCATTTCCGTTATGGCCTTCACTGTTTTCCCTAATAGCTATTGTCGTTCCTTGTCTCCTTTTTTTTACCCACCCTGACACTTTCAATGCATGCTTCAGCATGGCTTGTTGTAAGCAATTCCAAAACCTTTCTTATCAAAATCTTGTCAAAAGCACAAAATAAATCCCACCACTTTTGCATTGAATTGAGGAAAAATTCGAAATTTTTATACTTGTTCTTAAATGTTCAGCTACAGTAAGTACAACCTCCTTAATTCAATATCAAGTGATCTGCTGTAAAAGGCCCGAGTATAAACTCATCTCTAGATCTCAGTTTCAAAAAGCCATTAAAAACACCAACACCCTGAATCCAATCTACCCGTTTCAGTTCATAAACTATCATCAAGTCCTTTAGTCTTAAAACCATGCCCATATATCCCGGGTATGCAACACATGTATAAACAGTGCCAACTTTCACTCTGCTTTCACCTCAATAAAGCCGTCCCTAAACAACCTACCTGAGGCATTAAAAAATCATCCAATCTAACAGGAGCCATAAAAAATACAACCTATCCTCCCCCAGCATAGTACTTACCTGTAGGTGTCTGACAGACGAGTTTTGATGTTGATTCGTCATAGACTTCCTCACAATCCGTGACCTTCTTACAGCCTGGATTAGGAAGAAGTTGAAAATAGCGAGGATGATGACAGGCAAGAAGATGAAGAATATGGATGAGAACCAATGGTATATCAGCCGATACGTCTCATTGCTTCCGAACTCTGTGGTCTCTATCGTGTAGATCTACTCTCCATCCCAAAGGGTTGAGAGACCCAAAAAATAAACCCAACACACCACATATATATTTATTAGTGCCAGTGTGATATACCCATACATAATCAATATGACTACAGAGATAGTTCATCATGATTCCATAACACTAAAGCCCATCCAGCCAAAACCAGCCAATGCCCTCCCGACTGACATTTCCCTTTCTCATAAAATAAAATAAAATTTAATGACCCGAGAAACGATACTCTTCCTATATTTATAGACTGTAGGGGGAAACGTGGAGAAAAACAGCTTCTCTGCTTTCTCCTCTATTAGGGAAAGTATGCAGAGAGAGAGAGGGATGTGATTACTGTGTGGGATGAGCTCTGATTTCAGTTCCACAGCTCCATATGGCCTACCAGGCTTTTCCTACATGGCTGAGAGAAAATCCACTCGGGTATTCAGACAACTTTGAAAGTTGGGAACTTTTTTACAAGTCCATGGTTGATGAGCCTGGGCTTTGGTTGTGTGAATTCAAGATTCTTATTCCATGCTCCACGCGGGGTTTCTCATGTGGAGTGTGGATGGCTTGGGTGCTTGCTGCTCGCGGGTGCCAAAATATTATTGGAAACTTTACAAATACTCCAAAATTGGGAGTCTCTTGAGTCTTGGTTAACCCGAGTGGAAAATCAAGGAATGAAAATCGGTTCAAGAAGCTCGGCAGTTTTGGCTCGATATGTTCTGATATAGCTATAGGGCTGGGGCTTGGGTGTGGGTGGGTGTGTATATTTGTTGGGTTTGGGGAGACGTGAGCAATTTACGGAATTTTCGATTGAAACACCTCGTAAAAAGTATGAGTTAATGGTTTTGTAGCGGAGGGGGACAGATTTGAATCGATTTACGACATTCGGATATCCTTGGAATTAGATCAGAGCTAGTTGAATTATGTATTACATAGATTAGTAGTTGACGGGACTAGCCTTATGGGTTTTTCATTTGGGCTCATCATTTTATGACTTGCTAATAAATCTCGGGGAATTGGATGGAATGGATTTAGCTACTAAGGTATGATTGGCTAGGAATCAGTTGGAACTGAAAATTGACTCTAAAAAAGGCTAGTTTTTTTCAATGAAATGTTTTTAATGTCCAAGTCAAGACTTGAATCACAGTCGGTTTCATGGCTACTGGCCTTGGCTTCAGTGGAGCGACTAATGTGGTTTTCACATGGAATCTACGTCTACCAAGCTTTAATCTGTTTTAAAGGAATTTAAACTTGATGATGGAGGAATGCTAATCATAATTAATAATAATTAAACATTTCAAGGAACCTACCGTGTCGTTAAGGATATTGGTTCGATTGGTGGAGGTGGCAGTCCATTCGAAAGGGGTTGGAGATGTTACTGCGAAGCATGTGAGATAAACGGCCACGGCGACTCGGAAGGCTCGCTCTTCTGTGCAGAGAACCTGAAGATCGAATATCCACCACTAAATGCAACTTTTAATTAACTCCGTTGACTCATTTCCAGATTCGATGGAATGAAAATTAAAAGTTAATTAATTACAATACATCACATATTATACACACTTGATACTTTGCTGAGTACCTATAACATAAATCACAAAAATCATATGATGAACCACCATCATTATTTTACAATTCAATTTGTTCAAAATTTGTAGTTAAAATGCCCACATTTTCATACAATTCAAAAACTGCTATTTTCTTTTCAAAGTGAGAGTTTGCAGTTTGAGTTTACAAATATTTGCAGAGGATTTTGAAAATTAAATTTATTAAAGGACCATCAAAGAGCTTTTTTGAATCTAACTTGAGTAAATATTTGCATATTGTTATCCCCTAGTTGTTGTTTGTTGGATGACACACTACCAAGCAGATTGTAAGGTCAAGCTGCATGTAATTATGATTAGTGGACTAACTACAATTAGTGCGTGTAATTAAGTCAAAGTAAATTAGGATACTTTGATGAAAACCACGGAGAAAATTTTTGATTAGAGGAAACTAGAAGGGGAATAATTACCTTTCCTCTCATGGGATGACACACAGCGATATACCTCTCTATCGTAAAACTCACGGTAAGCCAGACTGAAGTGGAACCTGGTATAAAACAGAAAACAAAGCCGTTATAAATACATTTTTTTATATACTAACCCATCACAACAGATATACATTCAATAGAGAATCCCAACGGGTCTTTAAGCACGTAAATGCCCGAGAAAAAAAGGGAAGTCTTTGAAAGCCTTTTATATGTATCATATTTCCACGATTTAATCCCACCACCATCTCCCTCCATCATGAAAAACTATTCTCTATTGCTACTCAAGACAATAAATCAGAAATTGTTCATAAAAAATACTCAGAGAATAAGGAACTCTCGAGAATCTCTCGAGTAAAAAAATCTCTTGAATCTATGAATCCGTACACTTCCCAATCGATCCAAAAAAAGTCTGGATTTCTAGAATCCCATAGTTTTTTTTGTCAAGGCAGGTGGGACTTAGAAACGAGAATCTAATACAACGTCAGTCAAGACATAAATATGCTGACACCGAGTGTGTACAAGAGAAATATATTCACATGATATCTTATAAGGTGGCAGACCGTTTACAGAATTTCAAAAGATTTCCTGGACTTGTCAGAGTCCTTCTACGTTTGCAAATCTTGGGATAAAACACAGCCGAGGCTATTCATCACCTCGAGATTATATGTTTGGAGAGGAGAGTCTGTCTACATACAATCCCAT
Organism: Agrenia bidenticulata; assembly: GCA_034694785.1. Taxonomy (NCBI): domain Eukaryota; kingdom Metazoa; phylum Arthropoda; class Collembola; order Entomobryomorpha; family Isotomidae; genus Agrenia; species Agrenia bidenticulata. The sequence continues at coordinate 82,635 of JAQFYM010000164.1, read as the reverse complement.
ACGAATGGTGAAGGGATGGAGGAGAAAGTCGAGAGAGATATCCCCTAGGGATTTTTATCTCTTCACAGATCCTTTCCTCACTATTACAGATAGATCATTCAAGAACTTCAATAAGTCAATACTAGCAATTAATCATCGGATCCAATATCATATAACATAGGTAATTACGGACTTTCTTCCATTCTGGACAGAATCAGCCCGTCTTGACAGAAAAAAAATCTAATCCGGTCTTAATTATGTTTCCCACCATGGGGATTTATCCTTTTCTTATTTTTAAGAGACTTCAGCAGAATTGCCCTTTCTGAGTTTCCTAAACAAGGGGTACTTCTATTACATTCAATTACGCCTAGTAGGGTGAGGGATCCAACAGTATGAGCACAACCTCATAATTACGCCAATTTTAATTCTAACTGAAGTGAGTATGAGGTCATGCTCGTGCATTATAGATATGGACCTATGGGTACTTCTACTAGGGTCAGGGACTCAGAAACATTCGATTAGTTTAGTAGCTCTATATACATAGTAGCTTTTCAATAAAAAATCCAAAGCTAATGATTTCACCTCCCCTAATTCCAAATGCTACTTATTGTCACTTCTCATCCCTTCAAAAGTAGATAACAGAGAGTGTCGTCCTCCTTTTAATAATAACCAATGTCACATTATTCAGTCCTTAGCAGCTCATATATCATCCTTCACTTTCACTCAAGGAAAGTTGGGTTGTATTTCACTAAAAAGCCCTTCGAGCTTAAACCTTAGAAGCTCGAAGGCTAAAATACCAAAAAAGAAAAAATAACTCCACGAAAAGTTTTCACTCCCTGAGAGCTTTCCCTTTTGTACACGGAGGCCAAGAAATTCCAGCAAAATGACGTCCGGAAACCCCGAGAAATAAATAAGAACAGTATTTACAAGACCTTACGAAACTATAGAGTCCTACCCATGCAAAGCCAAACTAAAGTTCCTTGCTAAAAAGTCTTCAAAAACATCTTTCAGAGAAACTTTAGAACAGTGGAAAATATATAATAAAAAAAGGCCCCAAGCTTTCAGAAATAATAAATCCTTTAAAGATGCTGAAGCCCTTTTAGAACAGCCTCCTTTTTTGAGGTCTTGAGCCGGGCCCTTCATTTGTGATTACTCATTATACCCACTACCTTACAAGACAATGGATGGAGAATATAAATCTTAATGAGTTTTTGATTCCTCCAACACTCAGATGAATTGAGGAGGCTTAGGAGAGTCTGGAGAGGTAACAAAAGACCCATAAGCCCATCATAGACAGTCGTACTTTTATTCTGGAGAAAATATGGACATTTTATCTTGCAGGAGGATTTTCAATTAAATTGAGACAGACAATGCAACGAGTTTACTTAAACTATCCAAGAGAAGTTTTGCATAGTTGGATTTATACCTAAAAGGATTAGATTATTACTGAGGAACGATACGAGATGGGAATCCTAAGGAATACTAAAAGGCACTAGGTAACGGTTCTCTCATGTTTTCTAGGGGAATCTATTTCAATTTCACCGAATCAATTCGAAATTCAAAACCACCTCTGTTCTTTTCGGCCCAAAATAGTCTGTGGGATGCATGTGGGATGTAATCTTAAAATGGATATGGAAGTAATTCATACAACTTGCGATTTCCTTGAGATTTGGCCAAATATCCCCCTATGGATATAATTTATGATCACTGAGAACATATGTGGTCTGTATTTCCATAGCGCTTAGTCTTCCGAGCTTAAAAACGAGTCAACGCGGCTGTGTAAATAAACGGAGAGAGTTTTAAATAAATTTCACCTAAATATATTGGCCATACTTGGAGCTTCCGGGAGGTACATAGAAACTACCCGGGTCTCACGAGACTCTTGTAGCTCAGGAAGAGGGACATATATCGGACTAGAATTTAGAATGATTGAATGTTGCCTTGGGTTGGATCTCTTAGAGCCAGACCCGGAAAGGCACTCTTCTCAAGTCCCGATGAAGATTTACCTCATATGTCGGATGTGGTTGATATCTTGAAAGTCTAAGCACCAATTTTTATTCCAAGACCCTGGCAGCAGGCCCTCCTTCCACTACTCCTCCTACTCGTTTACATTATTCATGAGCTTTCTGGAGTATTGAAGCCTGGAAGCCTGGAGGAGAAGACGGCTCCGTATTTGTATAGATATATGAGGGCCCTTGGATCGGTGTGGATACCTCAGTTTTATAAACTTCGGTAGAAGATTTTTTTCTTGCTCTACGTCGGTGTTGATAACCGCATCACCATACATTGTACATCTCCACATCACTGACTAAAGTGTGCTGGAGGACACACATGAGCAAAATGGGAAAGCCCTTAAGGCCCTTGGACTCATTTTGGCTTAGCACTTTTAAGAATTCATGAGCCACCTCTCTATAGGTTCGTGGCTATGCTATGAGGATGTGCAGTAATTCTGCAGGTAATTCCTGACAAGGGATTCCTTCTGTTTTTTGCCAGTGTTGGGAAATTCGGTGTTGCTGGGTGGTTCTCATGACATAAGCATGATATCACTTAAGATGGCAGTTGGTTGGACATTTATTTTCGAAACTGTGAGGAACAGGTCTGGATGGGCGTCTAGTATTTGACACGACTTCTCCCTCGTAATATCTTACAATGGGAGTCTATTAGGTTCGCAAACCCATTCGCAGTCCATAGGGACTTGTAGCTTTGGTGCTTAGAAGTCTTAGAACCTCCACATCTGATCAACTTCAAAATGGCCTAGATTTTTAAGCCCTCGTCTCGTCTCTGTACCAGTAACATGCATAATTCTCGATTGAGAAACTCAGAGCTCCCTAGTCACCCTGTTATCTAAATGGGAATACAGAGAGGGGCCTTCTCCTTCAGGTACATTGCCCAAGTCCTGACTTTCTCAGTTCGTAAGAATCGTCATTTTATACAAATACTCTCCCTTGTAAGTATTACAAGTCCCTGGAAATGGAATGAGAATTGAGGTTCGTTTAACAATTGAAGAGATGGAGAGTTTTGTGATGACTTGGATAGTTGCTGCTGGTTTGGTTACTTTTCAACTTGAGAAATGATCACTAGTGGCGACTGGGTAGTTTTGACGGGTGGGAACCACTGTGCACGCGGACCACGACTGAGACCACATGATAATAAACACATTCGCATCACATCACCTCCAACGACTTGTCTATTCAACCTCAAACTGAAGCTAAATGACAGGAAACTCTTTTCTATTCCCAACCTCAATCATCCACCCGGGGTTTCAGGAATGGAATACGGTAATAAGCCGGGTATCCTAAGCAAAACACATCCAACATTTGCAATTTGTTTCCCCATACTTTGTGTCTGTATAGGAATGCAGATTCGTTTCATCCCTGAGAGTACAACTGCCATCCATCCATAGGGCCATATAGATTCGTCCTAATGGAAATTGTGTCCTATTACTTCTATGTCGTATGTGACTATCCCTACAGAAGTTCACGTACACACTTCCCCTCGTTTGAAAGAGTTTTGCATTCAGGAACTGTACGAGACTCAGATTTTGAATCCATATCAACCTCATCCATCTCCATAGTCTGTAGTTGTAGATTCAATGTTCGAGGCCTCTCCTGATCTGGTGAACATGAACCCGACAGTCCAACGGCCCGAATTCTAGTGTTGCATCCAACACTGGTATTGAAAATGGGAATGCTATCATCTCATATCTCAATTTCTCACTGTTCAGTGGCTCAGTCATTGTCCATTGTTGACAGGGTGGTGGTGGTGCATGATGACTAGTGTGGGTTGGAAATGAGAGGACTCAACACAGCCCTACATCTTTGTCACCATTGGCATATTAATTATGAGGCCTTGTCAGAACATTACAATTCATATGCAGTGTTGACTACTAGCTTATGAAGATAAGCTTGAGGCTTGAGAATGTAGAGAGGCTTATGGTGCTTAGGGAAGAGCTTGGAATTTTATTTCACTCTTGGAAAGTCGTAGTTTAGTTTATGCAAAACTAATATTACATATTCCTATTATCATTGAAATTCTAGGTTTCTCCGATTTAATTATTTTTCTGCAATCGATGGGGATGTTTCCAAGGCCGATTGTGCAACGAAAAATGCTGACTGGTGGGGGAAATGAAAGGATGAGAAGATTCGTATGAGGTTTTGATAAAATTCTCAGTATTCAATTAGTTTATAGAATTCTTAAGAATTTCCTACTCTGGGCATTGTGCACGAGTTAATATTTGGGGGAAAACGGGAGAAATCGGATACATATTTATAGATAAATATGTATATCTCTAAATAGGACAGTAGTAGAAATGATTATGGGAATTAAGCATATAGAATCCCACCCACACGCTAGCAGCTTCCCTTCATAAAGTAAACTTTTGACAAAATATGGAAACTCTTTGGCCAAGTAACTTTATTCATGTTAATGAACCTCATTCTCTCCAATTTGCTAAATTTCCTCAGCCTAGCTTACAAGCCTTAAATTAGACCACAATAAGGTACACCGGGTACACGACATGCATGGACGGAGACATTTATGTACCAAAGATACTATAAGCAGTCATTTAAAAAAAAATTACTTCGTAACAAGTCTTGGTACTCTGAAATTATTTAGAATTTATAATACAAAAGTTCATTGCAGCCTAAAATATTGATTACTTTGCTTTCTTGATAATTATCAGTCGTGTTATATTTTTTTTTAGTATAACCCTACATCATTTGGCAACTTAGACTACCGCAGTTTAAAGTCGTTCCATCTATTTAGTATATAGTTCTATGCATCTAACTAAGTGTGGATAGTATTTTACGTTCTTTATTAAAACAAGAACGGCGTTCTGAACGTTGAAAGCAGAATTTTTTCCATCCTAACTAATTCTATCGTTCTTTGACAATTAATTGTATATAATTTGTCCCCACATCCAACCCTTGTCTGACACGCCAGAAAATTTAATCACAATTTTTTTTGGCCTAGCTAATTAGGAGTTCCTCTCCCACAATTAAAGACTCATAGCGACTATTGCTAATCATAGAACATGCATAGCTGCCTCGTTTTACGTAATCAGAATGACATACTCAGTAGATTTAGCTACTATAGGAGGAATTATATAAATGTAATTGTTCCTCAAGACTTGGAATCCCACCAAAGCCCAACTACCGAGGACACAAAATAAAGATAAGACTAAAGTTATTATTGGGAGATTGGGATACCGGTCTCATTTTACGAGATAATTAACACGGATTAAGCGTCTCAAACCCCGAAAGAGGAGCCAAGATTTCTTATTTTAAGGAGCTTGTGGAATTTAAAACGCTTGGGTTCTCTCGGAAGCCATAAATCTTTGATCCAAGACTATCGCCTACCCACATGCGTTCATAAATCCGTAAACATAATTTAAAATACTTTTGGACATGAATATAAAACCCGAGTACTTACTTGCAGCATCCGTGAACCAAAGCCCGAACGGGGTGTACCACCAGTAGATCCAGTAGGTATCAATCCCCGGATAGAATCTCCAGGACATTGAGAAGGAAAATAGGAGGATCATCAAATCCGAGACGGCAAGTGCACACAAATATCTAAGCAAGGGGACAACAAGATCAGATAATTTATTAGCCTGATTAAACATCTGATTTACCATCCTTAAATAAATTATTATAATTTATCAGATCCCAGTGGCGGATAAAACAAAGATTACATTACATTCCAGATTAAAATTTAAAATTACATCTTGCTAACTACTTCTTATAAACTAATTATGATAATAATCTCTTTTATCCCTCCTGTTTATTTTATAGTTCTCCAAGGGATCAGAAAGGTTCTGGTGTTCGAGAATCGAGGGGAGCGTTCATAAATTATGAATGGAAAACTTTATAAATCCCCCTCCCCCTTTCTGCTATTTTATTGAATTTGCCACTGGGCATCCTAGACGCGTCAGAAATTTATTATGTTTTTATTGAGTGTAGTACAGCTGGGGTGCCAGGTTCAACTATATGGACGAACAAACATACAGCCAACATTGGTCAATTCTTGGCTCTAATTTCTGATTCCAAAAGCCACTCCCCTTCTGCATATGATTTACCCGGTATAAACTACCTAAATGAACCCAGGAAGGGTTGATAATGAAAACAAAAGAAATCTTCCTGTCACTTGCACCAAAATGGGTGAACTGGAGTTTGCGGTTCTGGAGTCTATAATCTTCAGTGTTGAATGTCAAGGGGATAAAACTTATTATCTATCCACTCCACCACTTCTTTACGATCTGGATGAGAGAGTTTTGGGAACTTGGGAACTGGTTTGAAAGTTGGAAGGTTGCTTTCGAACTTTCAAATGGTTTCTCAAAGTGCCAAATACCACTGCCGTTTATCGTCTAATATCATTCATACCTTGTTGTGGTGGTGGATTGCGTTTTCTCGAGTGTTTTATGTTACAGAACTCTATACAAGTTGAAGCTGTACGAGCTCTAGCTATTTGTCTGTGTATGTGTGTTTTTGTACAAGAACTGTAGATCAGTAGGGATTTGAAGGATGAGAAGTTGTGTAAATATTTGGAAAACCTTGTAATATCTCCAGCCTTCGGGGGTAATAATAATAATTCGGAAGCAACCGTTTGTTTTGTGTCATGTTGTAAAAAAGATAATGGATTTTCTTTCATTGTGTTCCATGTATATTATTAGCTTGCGTGTTGACCCTCGAGTTCATCTACAAGAACAGTTGCACAAGTCCTGGGATTTTTTAATATTGGAAATCTCGGTGATAAAAAGTAGATACAGTCGGGGAGTAATAATCCTGGAGATAAGCTCGGGCGAATATCAACAGACTATGCATCTCTGTACATAAGTTTCGAATTCTATACATGACGGCGACTTATTTATGGATGGACAACTCTTGAGAGTAAGCTTCTCGGTGACTTGCAGAATGTTTTATGCTTGAACCAGAACGCCCTTTAGATTACTTCAAAGTCAATCTGGCCTTGATGACCGCATAGGGTCATAAATTTAAAGCTGTACTAGAAAACTACTAACCTTCCTCCTCCTTTTATTCTTACTGTGACCATGACTCTTGACGATATACGATTGAGACAGGGTCTAACTGTCAGTTAGATGGAAACATGCGATCTTACTTTTTAAAGATCGGCTTTCAAGGACTTGTTCATCTCCGTTAGCTTTCCATGTCAATGGCAATAATTTGTCCCTCTTTTTCCCCGACTGTGATTAACAGTAATGCAGGGCAGATGGGGATTGGTTCTTGGTTCCGCGGGACTAAACTGAGGAATAAATCCGAATTTATGGTGAAAGGATTGTCAAATACAGAACTTTCTAGTTCCAGCATGGTAACATTAAATGAGATTCCTGGAAGCTGTAGTATTTAATATTATTAAGAAAACGGCATCTTCTCAGATTGATAGCTCGTGGCACTGACACGCGGTAGAGGCTAAGAGTCCCATGCATCATCTTCTGTTTATGAAATCCCTAATTAAGAATCGGTTGCTTTCAACCAGAACTAATCTTTTACTGACTAATTAACTTTTAAGACCCGTGTGACTTCATCCACATACTCCCTCGTCCCTCCTACTGCTGAAGATGAGTTCCCCATATAGGGCAACGATGGAATCATATTTCTTACTTACCCTAGACAAGTACAGTAAGTCCTCCTTAACCGGGCACGATCTACTTTACATCTTCTCTACAAAATGTCCGATAGAATGTTATCGTGAAGTCTTAAAATATCACTGTCAAGCAGTAACAGTTACAGTAATTACGATTTATAGCTTTTACTCGGCTTATTGGGGGAAAATCGGATGTATTTGGAAATTAAGAAAATTACACCAACAGCTGATATCAATTCAGATTCAAAAGAAATGAAAGCGAAATAGGAACGGGTCGTAACCAGTGTTTCTAAAAAAACAGCGTATAAGTAAACTGGCTACACACATATGGTTTTAAACAGTGATTGAAACAATTAAAAATCACTAGAAATCCTGTAGTTTCTATTAAAAAACCAATATAGCTAATTTAACACCCGGTTGGTTTTTAATCGTTATTAAAACCACTTCTTTAAAATCTACTCTAAGCCCTTGTCATATCAAAAGGGTTGACTGTACCCCAGCCGACACACTTCACGCTACAGCCCTGGAACAAAGTCCCAACTCGTCCACGTCTAAATGTAAGTAAGCAGAATAAAAACTGTTGAGCAAGTAATTAAGCCCTTCCTTTCCAGTCTTGATGGTAAAAGTCAGAGAGGAGCCTAAGCCGGTGGTATTAGCTGTACTTGATAGTTACATCGAATTCGAACAAGAGCCTTCATGTCAGTAGACCTGGCCTTGCTTCCAAGAATAATAAAACATAGTCCACCTCCTTGCGAGACAAGTTGACGTAAATAAGGTGAAAGGGGTGGGTGTCACTTGATGAACTCTTTTCCATTAAGAAACACGCATCCCTGTGTGAGGCTAGGCTTTTTAAGTCTCCTAACTTTCTGGAGAAGATCAAAGGAGGCTTCTTCTTCAAACCAATTACTTTCCTCGCTTTCTTTCATTATTTCCTGAGAAGCGGCGTCAAAAATTAGTTGGGGCTCTTTACCCGCTACTACTACAGACAGTATAGACAGTTTTGTTGTATTTACCATATGATCCTCCTCGTTGTATCAGTATCTACTGAGAACTAAATGATTGTATGGGAAGGCTGTCGTCTTAGGAAGAGACAGAAGATTTGGCGGAAATGGTTTGTTTGCCGGTGTCATCTCAGGATGGTACTTTTTGAGATATGGTGGGTTTGACACGTAGAAATTGCCTTTTTGGCAACTCTAGCTTCCTTCAGTTCCACTCTTGACTGGGTCGAGTATTTGTATTACTTGAGTCTAAGGAATTTCAAAACCATTCCCCACGCACAGGATGTGTGTTTGTGACGAACTAGTCCATTGGCTTTTAAATTGGATTGTAATGTGAAAGCTTTTGAAGCTTTGATAGGTGACAAGTAGGGTTTGTAAGGGGAATTGGAATTCTCGGAGGTTTTTTGGGGTGGTGGTGGACATATCAATGGAAGTTGGGATTTTTTAAGTAAAACTATCAGGTAGGAAGCTTAATTACTTGATGAAGCTGCATTCAAGTGTCTAAAAAGATTTATAAGGTAAAAAAAACGCTGCCTATTCTCAATTTGTCCTTCCTAGTTTTTTGAACCAGTGAGTATAGTAATATCACTGATACTTAATTTACGGCACACTCCCTTAAACGTTGAATAATTAACCTTAAGATAGCATAGAATTTGACTTTGAAGATGATTGATGATGATCCACGGATGATAGGGTGACTCATACCTGCCTCCGCTACTTGTCATGTTCTCACTACTCCACCCACACTGTTTCCGAACGCTGATTAGCTTATCAGTTCAAACACATGGATGTGCCAAAAATCTCTCAAATCTAGAGTTGATTTTAGAAAATTGCCTTTCCAACATTGCCTTAATAACCTTCAGAATCGACCATTACCACGAGTAACTCTGCTAGCCTTTATTTTAAACACATGGGGCTCAAATATTCTCCCGACAATCAAAAAAAATCTCCCCATTAATACTATTTAATACCCACTATACCTTCACCGCTAGTTTACATTTGGTGTCCTGCCAAATCTCATATTCACTGCCTCGTCCTTAAGAAGCAATTGTGGACCACCGCTGGAGGACATATTCATGATAATGACTGGACCGTTTTGAAAGCCCAGCCTTATCCCGAATTTACGAGTGTGCCGTTACTTCAAGGATTCGGGAGACAAGACAGCCTACACTACTTCGATACTTCGATGGCCTCAATCGCCTCGACAATCTCGACAAGTACTGATCTGTTTTCCCCTTAAGTGTCTCGTCGTCTCGTATAAAAGACATTTCCCAATTGCCCTACAGTTGTTCCAAGTTGTGAGCTTAAGTCCGTGAGACACGTTGACTAGTGGCATCTTGAATTTCTCCATCCCCCGTTCAATCTCCAAACTCTAGACGTCAAATTGAACCGGCTTGAGGTTTGATGCTTGTAAACTTGTAATGCAATGTTTGTACTGTAATATAGGTTAGGATTTGCATGCAATCCTGGCCACCAAGCGAATCTACTTGAATCTCTTGGGAACTTGTTCAAGGATTCTTTCTAGACATTCCACATACATGGATAGGACATATCCAGGTACTTGTAAAAAAACCTACCTCGTTTGTCACCATTTATAAACATGGTTAATGTATACTCACTGTAATGTTCATGACACGGCTCTCCGTGTCCCCATTACATATACTTTCCAAGAATACATAACAATACGGGGGGTGGGATCCTCGGGCAAAAAAAGAAGTGAAGGGAAACGACACTTTTTTGTACTTTTCGGTGACATCGGATCTCTGGTTTTTCTCAAAACTCTCTAAAGCCCAAAAAGCCAAAGCCGACCCAATTGTGTTTGTAGACCATTGTACTCAAAGCTTTGGCTTGGAGTTGCTCCAAGAACAATGAATTTTGTTTTTGTTTGCCTGCGGTTCACTTATGCTCGATGTAGAAGAGGGATGCTGATATGATGTTGGCTCAGTCCTGGCTGAGTTTATCATCTTGAATAACCTGATATCATTTTTCATGACTGTTATTAATGCTGATGGGAGGGGAGCGTATTGTGTTTACCTCACTGGGAATTTCTAGGAGCAATTTTGCTATAAAAAAACACCCAAAACTATCCATCGTTCATGGTGAGCTTTAAAGTATCTACAGCTTTTTAATAAAATGTTTAAAGGGAACGGGTGGAGGATACTTGATCCTTGGTTGGAGATTATTATCAAGAAAAATCCACCCAACTGCCTGGAGGGAGTCTAGTTTTCTAATTTATGAAATGTCTATGTCTACCTGGCTTTTAAAGCAGAGAGTTTGCTTTTTAAAAATAAATTAAACTAAAGTCCCACCTTCTCTCCATTATTTTATGCTATTGTCAGAGTTGGGTAATCTCGGATTATACGTACGTGACTCGTGCCGACTCCAATCAAGGAAGGTCAGATACGGAAGTGCGTGGCGTGGCTGTGGTCATGAGTCCAAAACCAAAAGGGCGGAAATCATACTGTGCAGTACATGGAACTTCATTATCTTATAATTATTCGTAAACATCCTCAGGATACCGTGAAATGACCATATCCACACAGAACTCGTGGGATTCCCACACATTAAATTTTTAATCCATTTTCAGTCGCCTTGTACTTTGTCTGTTTCAAACCATGATGATAGCCAGCTTATTGAAATATTCTCGAGGTTTTAGCTCAAAGTTTCTAGACTGACCCTATTTCGAAAAATAATCAACTGCCAATCAGTAATAGCGAGTATGAACCTCGAAAAGGCAAAGGAGGGTATAAAACTGTTATGTGTGTTAAGGTTATAGTTGACACTGCCTGGGTTTTCAAAAGTTTAACAGGAACTCTGGTAAGGGGCTATTCTCATAAAATAAAAGAAAAAAAGGCTGTAACAAGCTGCTTTTTGGCAAAGGGTTTACTGGAGAGTATTGGAGACGACTCTAATCTAAGTGATTTCAAATGTCCATCGATTTTCCCCCATAGAGCTATTTTATAAAGCTCGTAGACTACATTCTTAATCATCCTTGTTGTTTTTCTTTTCCTAAGCACTCTAAAAAAAAGTAACTTGGAAAAGTATCCTTATTGAGATTGACAGGATTATTATACCCAGCCCCTGCTGGACACTACCCAGTAGCGAGTAATGGGCCTTTGACAAGTTCCACTGGTCTCCTGGGTGACATTTGTCAAATCTTGTCAAATCCTTTTGTACCTACCCTGTCGAAATTGTGCTCCTAAAATAGGTGACCCTTCAATATCCTCTAGTATATTAGACTATACACTTAGGTAGTATACAAGTAGTTAAACCAGTGCCACATTTCATTTCCAAAAGTCCAACGCCGCCCTTAGGCCTGCCATTTGCTACACAGCTATTAAATTTTTATAAAAGTAGCTTATCTGCTTCCAGCCATAGTTACTTGATAGACTTGATAGACAAACTCATCACCACTGCACTATCTCTCCTCTAACTGGCCACAATAAAATATTTACTTTCCCCATAAACCTCAACCCCGATTGACCACAACCGTATAATATATCTGCCATGATAATGATGACACTGATCTCTATGTACAACTTAGTCCTCAACTAGGCTCAGAGCTTGACAGACTTTGAAAGACTATAGACTCAAAGACGTCATGCTGGTCGTATAAAACTCGTATTTTTGATTTCACTTCCCAGCCTCCCATCGTCACATTCAGGTCTGATAATTTCTACAGGCCCTTAGATTTTAAACCCTTATTAGTTACCCGTGACGGAATTTTCAAAGACGACAATCGACATGGAGTACTTTGGGCTGAGCCCAAGTACTTTCTCCATCCTTGGCCTATCTGAAAGGTTCATTGGTAGTCATAACCTATAGCCTTGAGAATAGCCTGTGTAGGATATTATAGAGATTGTAATCCATTTGAAAAAGAGCCCTTGGTAACATTGAGTGTTCACCTTTGATCTTGGGAGAAAAGTAAATAAATTTGAGTAGATTCTTATAAAATGAAGAAAAGAGAGGAGAAAGTGTCTGGGAAAGCGGTGTTTATGACCACTTGAGCTTTACAGGGCTTCAATAACTCAGGACTACTGTGCACTAGGTTGATCTTATTCTACCTCGTTGTGCATGCCATTTCATAGACCACCACCACCGTCTGATTTACTAGTAAAGGAACTCTCTGGCTTTTCTGGCTCAGATTAGCCTCTTTTCAAGAGCTCAAAAGTTAAATAGGTTGAGATGGAAGGAAATTATTACTCGCTGGCTGAGGTCAGACTCAGAGGCACAAATTTTAAAGAGCATTTTTTGGCTTGAGATGAGAAAGACAGAGATTTTTTTTTGCACGTAAAAGAGATTATTGAGACGGAAAGGTGTAGAGTGTTATGAACGGTGGAGTTGGTTTAGATTTGGAAATGTTTTTGAAACTTTAGTGAAGGCACAGGAGAAGCTTTGTCTGTTTAAATTATTGTGATAATTGAACAAGTTTTAATTGAACAAGGAAAGTTTTAATGGATCGTTTCATAACTAATTGTATGAAAGAAGAACGTTTTTTAGTAAAAGTAAAATTTAATTATTCCCTCATACTTAAAAATTAAAACTCCCCCCCCCCGATTTTCCTATTCAAATTTTCTTTTATCTTATTTGCTGTTCCATTGTCCCTCTTAGGTGCATATTAATATTATTATTATTATTTTTAGATGAGTAAAAGTTTTAAATACATGGCAGAATCGGATCTTCCAGACACTGACTTCTCGATTGAATTTAATTACCAATGTTCCTTCCTTGTTACCACCACCAAATAATTCCCAGAGTTCAAAGTAATGCCCAGAAGCTTTGATGATTGAATTTGAGCATGAAACTCAATCCTCGATCTTCAAACCAATTGGAAACCTTCATGCACCCAATCAACCCATGACAATTTAATTACTAACAATTTGTAAAAAAAATAATTGCACAAACCCTCACGGCACTTTCATGTCAACCGAACTGTATGCGATTCTTCATGCATATGTGCCCCTATGAATTGATCCCAACTGCCCTTGTTGGGATTCATGATTGTTCACCCAGTGTGGTCATATATATTTTGGAACCTATATGCCATGGCATGTGTGATCGATTGTTTACCTTCCCTGGGCAGTGAACGACCACCCCGACCACAACCTTGCTATGACGTACCCAGGGGAACTTTAAGTTTGAATATCAAGGATTGAGGAGCACTTACACATTTGTAGATGATCTCATCGGTCTTCTAGTAAGAATGTAAATAGTCACGAGGTTCCCAAGGACTCCTATGAAAACGACGATAGGAACGAGTACTCTGGCGACCCAGAATCTTGACAAGTCTCTAAACGCCTCCTCCCAGGAAATGGAACCGTCACCTCCATTATCCCCCATGATATCCGACACGTTAACCTCCTCCCCGTCAAACAGACTCGAGTTTAATTCACCCCCACCGAATTCGTAGGCCATTTCACCACCACCACCGATGCTCATGACAGATCCATTCATCATTTACAAAATTTCACAGATCCTAGACGACTACAATATCCAGATGAGAGTCCTTCCTCGTCCCAAGTGTTCCAGCCATGACTGTCAAGTCCGTGGGGTTTTTGTAATAGAGGTCGAGTAGAGGCTGAGGTATCAAGAACATTTCAATTATGCGATAAGTTAGCACTAAGACGGGATCAAGTGCTCTATTTCCTGGAACAGAGATCCTTTAATAGTATTTGGTACTTTTGATTTGCTATTAAACTGGAGCTTGGTACTTGGTACTTGGTACTTGGTGCTGGTACTTGGTGCTGGTACCAAAAGTTGAATGGAAGTTTCTATATCTCAAGGAGGTCTAGAGAAACTGTGTATAGAGCACTATATAGTGATTGTGGTGTGCTTCTAAGTTCACATTTCCAGGCAAATTAAATCCTTCTTCATCCCCATTCCCCAAGTCTCGTTCATTCTTCCAGAAATAATGTTTTCAATCCCGAATTCCTGGAACTCCTTTGGGTCACTTGGTTTCTGATTCTGGCAGTATGGAGTCCCCTCTAACCTGTAACTTAGAACAAGGTTTACAATTTATGTCTCAGATCAGACTTTGAGGTGAAAGGCTTTTAGTAAGCCAGTTGGGAGTCAATGCTTTTAACCAGAATTCAATCTTAAAATCTTTCCTTAATTATAATGCTCTTCTGTTCTTATATACTCTTACCCAATCAGGAGAAAGCCTCCAGAGCCATTAACTTAGAACTGGAATAATCTCTGACCGCCTATGCGTCTTTCTTGCAGTGATTTAGCTTCGGCTTCGAGGCTAAGCTTTTGGGGATGATGATGATGCTCAAAATCAAGTGTGACAGGCTTAGAAAAAGCTGAATATGAAAGCCCCACGCACACACTACGTATTAGTACTCCAAAAGAGTAGCAATGTTTCTGTATTTGTATTCATAGTACTGAAAATCACGCACTTTGTCACTTTTCACCCCCCTCTGCACCAACTGACATTATTAAAATGACAATGACAAGAGAAATATATTATGTATTAAATGTTTACCATGAAAAGTCAAGCCTTTCATTTCTGAAGCCAGAACGGTTCTCTGCAAATCCGAACACGTCTCAATGCCTCAGCGTCTCAAAAGACTTGACACGAGAGACTCAAGGCTCATCAACTCTCGAGAGTGCACACACTGAATCAATCTCTTTATAATTCAAAACGACGCTTCCCCCGAATACCAATGAGCCCAAAAAGCGACAACAACACGACCCGGTGGTGTGGGTATCCACTCATGGACACATCTTAGTGACTTTTTTCCCCGAGCCTGTATGAATCGACAAGGCTTAGCTTGGGAGCCCGTATGTCTTTAATATTTTAAAAAACACCGAATAACCGAATTCCCCGATCCACTTGTACTACAAATTAGTACTGCTCACTGCTGACTCGGCCAGATTATAATCTATGCAGTTGTAAGGTTTACGAAGGTTCTCTCTGAGCTCGTTACTTTGTTCGTTTCTGATTATAATAATCATAGCCCAGCTCTCCATGCTCCCACCACCACAAAAGAGACCCTCTCTCCAAGATGTGGAGGCAGAAGCCAGAGATCTTCTTGGCTGATTCTGAGATTTGGGCAGACGAGGCCGAGGTGGTTATTAACTAAGTTGAACTTGCTAAACTCCTACTCAATAATACACATCTCTCTCTCTCTGCTAACGTGTTCGAGTTTGTAGTAAGAGGTCTGGCAGTTGGTGGTGGAGGATGTATGTGACTCTCTGCAGGTTGTGTACTCTCGGATACTACATCTCATATAATAATAGGCGAAGGTGAAGGGTTGGATGTCTTTTGGATTAATCTACTTTCCACCCATAAGTCTCTCGTGTCTTGAGATCGTGTTATTTGTCATGTCGGACTCGGGCTTAGTTTGAAGCTTAGTTTTAAATGTTTTCCACATTTGTAGTTGGGGGATAGACAAAGTAGGTGAGATTTAGTAAGTTTTATTAGGGAGAAGAATGGAAATTACGGATATAGAAATAGGCCACGTTCATCCGTCTCTCCTTAATACTCTCCCGTGGCGTTGAGTGAGATTTGGGCTTCTGTATCGAGTCAAGGGAATGAATCTCAGAACCATTTACACTTGCCAAGATCACGGGCATAAAAATAATCCGTACTTAAGCCCCCACTTGCTCTACATATTTCCACAGACTTTTCACGCATCTCTATGGCTCGGACTGCCCTAGCGGGTTTCCCCGGCTCCGGCACTTGCCATTTCCCATATTGGCTCAATTCTTGTGCCCTCAGAATGTCAGAATCATATGAGAATCATATGAGATGACGATGGTGGGATTTTGGGAAGGCCAAAGGGAAGTGATGAGGATAATCCTTTGTCGGATTTATTAGACATTTGTCGATACAGAGAAAGTACGAGATTAAATCCCCGAGCGATTCCATTTGTGCTCTGCACAAATCTTGTGAGAGTGTCAGGAAAAGGAGATGAGGATGTTGTTCACGTCCAGAGATAGTTCTTGGACATATGTGATGGCTTGTTGGCACAATACTTGCATACATAGTGCTCTCTAAATCTCTAATGTGCA
The DNA here is from genome assembly GCA_034694785.1 of Agrenia bidenticulata. Classification (NCBI taxonomy): domain Eukaryota; kingdom Metazoa; phylum Arthropoda; class Collembola; order Entomobryomorpha; family Isotomidae; genus Agrenia; species Agrenia bidenticulata. The sequence goes on along the minus strand of JAQFYM010000164.1, from coordinate 66,040 downwards.
TCGGGTTAAATGTTTTTTTTTTGGCTTTGGATCATCATGATTCGTTTGGGTTTGTGTGAGATTTATGGGGTTATAGCTTGGGAGTTTGAGGATATGTCTCTTGAAGATACCTTGACTTGGCTTCTGGTACTGTGGGGCGGAGATTTGCATACAGTGTGAATTGTGGATTATGATTGTAAAGTCTGGATGAGAGGTTGGAGATTGCTCAAGGGAATGTGTATTATTATTATCATATGTGAGATCCTCTCTCGTATTTTTCTAGTGTGCTCTGACTGGAAATTACGAGTGGGGAATTATAGGAATTATGAAATAGGTTTTTGAAGCTCTGGAAAGTGCATTCAATTTTAGTTGATACGGAGGAAAGAATTATTCAAAAGAGAGGATTAAAAGTTGGGTCTAAAGATTTTAATTAAATTGTGGGAATCCTTGATAGAAATGGCTACAAGTTTATGGGCTACACGGGTTGCACCCACTCAGCCTCATGATTGATGATGATCTGTAGTTCCGAAATCGGATATGGGAGACCGGAGAAGCACACACACACATACCTCTTAAGCTTTAGCTTTTAGTTAGCTGTTCGGAAATTGGGTGTACCAAAAAACCTAGGCGTGGTTGAAATAAACTTTATGCAAGATTAATAAATAAAATTAATTCCCTCTGTCTAATGAAATTAGAATTTTTTTGCAAATTTTTGCATACTAAAAAGTTCATTACTCAGTTCGTTGAAATTGGAAAAGCTAGCAATGCTCATTAGTCATTGTTGATGACATAATTGTATACTTTTTTTTCTGCTCACAGTTGGCCAACACTAAGGAAAACGGATGAGTTCTTATTAGCACATGAAAGGGATAGATTAATGGGAAGTAGGAAAAAAATCATAAAACATAAAGCAAGACTCTGATACACTAAAATAAATGTACGGACTTGGCCTCTGGACTATTTCTATTACATATTAGATAAAAACAAGCTGTTTAAACTGGTCCATTTAAAATGTATCTTTTGAAACGGGAACGTAATCTTGGCCAACCTTGATTTATCTCCAAAATTTATCCCACTCCTCTACTCCACACATATTATGAGCATAAAAGCTTCTGAGTCTTGGGCTCTGTGGACTCTCGCAAGCCTCAAGATTGAACCTCTAAAAGAGTCAACTCTTAAATAGACGGAAGCTCTTTCAAAATTCCTCTTTCGATCTGCTTCCTCCTTGAAGGTTGCTAAGTTCAGGGTCGATTCGACAGCCCGGTTATCTAATGCATCCTTGCACTGTACGAGTCAATATTTAAGCATAATCTCACAGGAAACAGGGCAAGACACACACAGGAGGGCTTAAAGTTAATCTATAGTTAATGAGCTTTTTGAAGAGCATGAAGGAACGTCATTTTTGAATTTTGGGGTAGAAGGTTATCGCATCTAATGTAACATTGACTAATTGATTTGGTGACAGATTGACCTGGTTTTTTTTCAGCTGAGGACAACTTGGAAGAGCTATGGCTTGTAATTACAACTTGTTCTACTTAATTAGAGACGTATTTCCAAAATAAAGCCACAAAAGCCAAGCAGTGAATCCCAAAGGAGATTGTGCAAATTGTTCAGTCGTGCAGTCATACAAACCAAACCTTGTAAGACCGTTGGCTTGGCACTGAAACCCAATCGTAATTCGTATTTGATTTCCTATTTGATAGAGGATACGGGACTAGGGGGCTAAGTTCTAGATTTCCAAGGGAAGATTTACAAGTCAATTCCACAGTCATCGAACCGAAACGGACTCCAGCTCTTTGTTGACATACTGTGTCTCTACACTATTTGAGACGGTATTTGATTTACGAGACTTAATAAGAGCCCACTGAAGACAAATAGATTATGTCTGTGGGTAGCTGTCAGGGGATTCCGCACCATCTATTATTGAGGTGAATTCGAATTTGAGAATCGGATGTGGCACACAGCAGTAGGTAGGCAGACGTTCGAAATTACGAACAGTCCCATCCCCTCAGCCAACCTTAAAACATACGTGCATACATACATCACCTCAGCCATCAAGGCTCTCTTGTCACGATCCTTCGAATTACACACAAGAATTGTCCAACTCGAAACTTTTGAACGAATCCTTTTGCAATGACCAAATAGAGGGTTTGAAATCATGTAGAACTTTTAAAAGTTTCAAAAGTTCTCTCAATCGCTTTTCCCAATACCAATCAGTCTTGCATGGTAAAGTCAACAGGCTGGATGGAGTCATGAGCTATTGAGACTTGAGACTTCGTTAGGAGCTTCAGAATTCGGATTGGGATTGAACAAGCGGGCTTCACTCTGGGACAGTACCCGGAATGCCCGGATCTTCTTGAAGAAAAGTTACCAAAGTCAATAGACTTATTTTACCCTGCTGTCCTTTCTATTCAAGGATTTCTTTCCTCTCACCTAATCGTATGCCAAGTATTTATAAGACCCGTGTTTCACCTTCAATCTACAACCTACCTGAACTCAAGCTTGAACGGGCTTTAAAAGCTTGGGAGACTTACAGAAGATTTATACGCTTCGGCTAAGGGTGACATTTGTAGAATGATATACTGAGAATAATGTCACATGTCGCCTTAAATTATAGCCCCCTGTCACCCTATTATTTATATCAGCGGGATCTCACTCTTCATCCTTCGCTTTGTGTTAGGTAATCAATTCGTCTCTCCCTTCGATTTCGGCCAGGGGATTCTCACAGTTCCATCATAGCTGGAAAAAATGAAAGGGTGAAGGTGGCATTTGGCTTTGGACTATTTCCATGACCGTTCGTATTTTTGCCAACTGTCAAAATTTCACTAGGAATATGATTTTAGGATGGGCTACTTAAACTTCCCAGTTTGTAGATACTCTCGACTCTTGGTAGAATTTTTCAAGTGCCTATTTAAGTTGTCTTATTATTCATGTGCAACTGCAAACACAAGCTATGCAAATCCCTGTGGTAGATAACGTATCTCGAGTAGCATGGTTTAGCTATTTCGTAAATGGATATATTAATTGCGGATCAAGTGCATTAGATGTGGATCTTCTAATTGGACTGATTGGGATTTAATGGGATAAATTGGAAATGGCAAAGTCAAATATCCCTTCAATTGGTTCACTTGAATTTTGAAGCAAGCGGATTGAATCTACGCAGCAAATGATGGGAGAGAGACTCGGTTAATTTGGTCACTGGTAACTTGAGATAATTAATTGCATTAGATTTCCCAATTTAGCACACTTTGTACAACTCTAATGAATCTCTTACGATATAACTCAATCAATTAGTGTTGGACTGATTAGGATTACATCATTTCATACTCTGCAAGCTCTGGCTCTTGAGAAAGGCTTCAAGGGCTCGTGGAACTTTAGGTGAATTGTGCAAATCCTTCCTCCTCTGCCACTAACGTAAGATGCCAAATATTTTGCGGCAGCTCCAGCTGAAGCTACACAAACTATTAAATCTGCATAATCGAAGACACTCTAGGTGAATCTGGATTTATTCTTATGAGCATTTCCAAACATTTCCTTAATAAAACCCCCACTAACTTCATGCACTTAAAAAAATCCCATTATTCCAATCCACAGTCTAAAGATTGGAGTTCACCCACCAAGATGAATTCGAACCCATCTCTCCAGCAGATTAAATGTAACAATCGAAGCTAACTAAAACAACAATGTACTCACATCTCATCTCCTCTTCTCCCTAATATAGCTGGAAATAAATCCTGAAACTTAATCCCCTTCACTCACCTTGTGCAGCCGGGCTTATGACGGAAAGTACTTTTATATTTACTGCACTAATGTCCCCGTAATTCCCTCCGTGTCAAAAAATCAACATCCTTCCCCACAGCCCTGTCACCCTTACAAGGAGATACTCTCTGACAGAGAGAGAGCTGGTGAGATCAAAGAGAAAGGGTTGAGAAAGTCAGGGAGGATTATAAATGTACACATGGAAGATAGGACAAATTGTCAAGCCAACTTAACGCTCTACTCATCTATTTGATCAACCAAGAGTGAATGATGGAAGACACGGAAGGACTTTGGTAAAACGAAACAAAATCCATCAGCCGAAATTATCAATCCTTGAGGGTGTTTCATGTCCTCTTTTCTTAGTAAGTTCCAGCCTTAGGGGAGGGGGCATTGCGGAAGCCTTTTGAAATGATTAAATGATCCCGTCATTCATAGCTCGTTTTGAAAATATGTACAGAGCGTCGGAGATACTGGAGCTCAACGGCTAGGTTGTCTTGTCGAGGTGTGAACTACATGTCTCCGGATGTTGGGTAGTCAAAGGGTTGGAATGATTTGAACTCCCTCAGCCATATTTGTATTCCTTTGGAGAGGAAATGAAAATTTGATACTCTGGACATGAAAGGGATGGAGTGGGTTTGAGGAAATTGTAATTTTATAAAGTTTGTCATGTCAGCTAATAGGAAGGACAATCAATTATTCAAGCCGATATCTGACACTACTCTACTCTGCTCTTGTTATGATTGGAAAAGATGGGACGGTACGATCCTGGACCCTTTTGGGCAAGAGTCAGTTCACCGTGTTCGAAATGTAGGTCTTAGGGATTTTTCAAAGACTATAGTCACACAGTGTCAAGCGTGTGTGCTACTGAGTTCGTGGGACGGAATTAAATTCATGAATATATCGATTTAACATCACAAGATAGTAGTTAACGGCCTTTGTCACCTTTTGTTCAGGTTGTAATCGGGACAACCTGGTCTGAACGACTAAGGGCTGTCATTATTATCAGACATACATTTTCTGCTACTCCTAGTTCAATTGATGAATAAGAATTGAGCTTTCCGTTTAATTCTGCGATTCCAATGGCACCCCGACAGGGTGAGTCAATACAATTTACAAACTGCTTAAGACTTGCAAAATATCCAAAGAGCATTTGACTCGGTCTGCTTCAGACTTTGATTGATTGCTGCTTCCAAAATTGTGTTTTTGACACCTAAGCCCAAAATCTTGAGCTCATAACTCAAAGGTGGAGATGACCAGTACAATCGCAATCTTGGGTTTGAGCTCTCATACAAACAAGATCCTGGAGATCAATCTCTTGGGCATCTGAACTTTTTAGTTCAACGTCTAAGACTTGATTCGATAACCTGGACACGATAATCCACTATGCTACAACGGCCGGTAACATTGAGAAGCGGTAAAGCAATAGAATATTTTTTATACTACCGCCAGAGTCTGTATTTTCTGACAGTACTCTCTAATGATAACGACCCTAGCCGGTCTGGAAACTTTCGAATCACGTACGGTAAGAATCAGTAATCTTCTTGATAGAGCACTTTCCTCATGCCCCACATCATCACGGGATATGCGAGCAGATTGCAAATTACAAGGCAGAAATACCTCTCCAGCAGTAGTCTCTGTACTGAGGCTAGTTGTTGACGATAAATTTAATTATCTCTCTGGAAAACTGTGCCTCCAACACACAAGGCTACGGTTTAATGATCACATCGTGACTGGGAACTTCATGAAACATACAAACTCTGAGGCCCTACAAATATCTTCCTGTTTCTAATCCCGAAGGGAATCCCATCATGCCAGTAGTATTGGATCGAAAATAATGCTTATTACAATAAATAAAAATAATTATAACCCAGATACCCTCCTACCCCGAGTTATGGTACCAAGGGCAATTACAATTAAGGAACGGGATAAATTTCGAAGCCCTTGTCAACTTGCGTAAGATTGGAGGAGGACAGTATAAAAAAACTCCGCCTTGTCCTTAGTTTGGATCTTATTACATGTAGGCTAATGTATATTGATGTAGGTGGAAGCCCGTAAATGTCAACGGCCTTTATAAACGACCTGGATCATGGGATAAAAATACATTTTCAAGATTATAGCCCTGAGTCCTAACTTGCATAACCCCACCCCCCAGAACCAGCTTCTCAATTGTTTGGATAGGAAAGTTTGGAATATTTTTTCCACGTCCTGCATAATATTATACCACAGCATTAGTTTTGAATAACACAGAATATCTTTAAAACGATTGACAGTATGGATTTTTTTTCAAGCTTGCATTATACCAGGGAACTTACTTCCCTTGGAGTCTCTTAGTTCAAGGACTTTCTATGCGGTGAATAGTGGTATAAAAAAATCCCTGGGTTTTGGAGCTTCTAAACCCTCATTCTCAGAACAAACTGTTGGAGAAGTCCTCAGCGAATCTCGCTCCGAATTCTTCAATCCAAACTGCTCTGAAATGTAAAGAATCGTGGACCACTTGGGGTGACTGTGTAAAAAGGCTTGAACTTTGAAGAGAAGGCTGATGCCTATGGTTGAATTGGTAAATTTTTGGCCAGATCAATGGATCAGACTCAACAAGGTTCAATAGTCTGGGAAATCCATTTAATTCCCATTAACTTGCCCTATTGTTGATTCTCCTGTTCGGAGCATTCCATGAAATTTCTTCCCACTTACATTCCGTGATGAGATCCTTGGAATTCCACACTTTCTCCTCCAAAAGAAATCATAATTCCTGTATGCTGGAGAACTCATCTCGACTCATCTGATTTCTAGGGTTGTGATGAATAGCTCCAGAGCTTTTTCTTAAAAGGTTGTCAATCCAATCCCAAATTCCAATGACCCCTTGTACTATTGCTGGACATTCTGTCTTGGTTTAACAACCTTCGTCTATCTACGACAGCTTGTCTGCCAGAAGGCCAAATGTGTACCACAGGAGATTTATGCATGAGGGCCATTAGGGTCACCTCCACTGGGGAAATCTCCATCTCACTTGTTCCTCATAGTCCTTCAAATGAACGTCGTAGCTCTCAAAGTCTGATGTCGTGTGACTAAGCAGTAAATATGCTTCTTAGATCTCGAGCCATATGCGTTCGTCTCAAATAAAGCCGCTTCAGATCAATAGCAGAAGAACGAGATTTCATATCACACTAAAGTTCTACTTGATCTACATGACTTAATCACTTGGACTATCAGGGCTGGATTGGTTTTACTGTCAAGAGTGCCAAGTGTCCTATTTTCTTATGACAATTTCTTCCTTTTGATTTTACTGGGAAATGATTTTGATTTAGTTAAGAATTGTGTTAGAATTATTAAAGGGAAGAATTTTACCGATATCTCAAAGGTCAGAGGAGAATGGATTTAGATTTTGGATCATATTTATATTCCTTTCATCATCAAATGGTAGAATATGCATTAAAAATTACAACCCAGATTGTAAATTGAACTATTTGTAACACACTGTGCATCGGAAGATAAAATACAAGTCAGCTCTCACTTCTTAAAGATGAAAGATTAAAAAATTCTCATGTCCCACACATATTATATAAATGTATGTACGTATATATTTCCCAAGATCCATAACCACATCTCCGTCCAGATATTAAATGCTGAGAAACTCGAATTTGCCCTACTCTAACCAAAGACTTTAACGAGGTGAAAGGAATACGTGCTATTTCCCCGCATCGTCTTGAGAATTCGAAGTATCAGTCAAAGGCTTTGAAGAACACTCGTCACCGCGAATATTATATTTCAAATATACCAACTGTAGAAAAGCCCTGAAAGTTTTACCATCTTGCCTATCTACAGACTAACTAACCAGCTCTCCTTTCCTTTGAGCACGCACTTTCATCCAATCAGAAACAAGTTTGATTTCAAACTCTAAGGTTTGCTAAGGAATTTGAAACTGAATCCTGTCGACAGATTCTGTAGCATGTCTTGTTAGCAATGGTTCCATAATTCCAAATTCCAGAAGTAGATCATGAGCTAGGAAAAAAGCTGTCAAAATTTCAAAATCATTCAACTATTTCACATTGGGCTGAAAATACTTTTGAAACTTGAAATCCTCTCTCCTCAGACCACACATAGTTTCCTTTGTTTGGTAAGCCAAAAGTTTCTTGGAAATCTATGGGCATTTAATCATGCGGTTTTCCCAGGCTTTTCTCTTTGTTGTCTTGCGGTGCAGTTGACATCAACAGGTATTTTCGAAAACGGCAGATAAAGGAAATTTCCTAAAATCCTTTCTCCCAGAAACCTTGAGCGTCCACCGCAGTTGGTATAAGGAAAATCTCCAAAGACATTTTCATTGCCACTAACTCGAGGATTTGGATTGTCTTATTCTGACTCAACTTTTTTAGAATCCTTGACAATTTCATTCGGCATTCCCAACTATTAGAACTACTTCGAAATCCACTCCATATTTAACGGCGTAAAATACTGTAGCTCTGACTGGCTGGTTAACTGGTTAGGTAAATGTAATAGTGTCTTCTTGGCTGTTGCAGAGATTTTTTTTAATAATCTAGACTCAGCATCACTAAAAATTCTACTTGTCAAGTTTAATTCGTCAAAATCCAATTTGCAAATCGTCGAAATGACAGCAACTCAATGATTGACAGTTTTGAGTTTTTGAGTATCAAATTTCGATTGAATTTATCAATCGAAATTCAACAATGTCAGCCTTCACGGTTTAATCATACTAACAAGATTGAATACCGTATCGGGTTGGATGAGTTGGTAGATTTTGGTAGACTGAACTCGTCCTAGAGAGTTAGCTTATTGTATTACAGATAGAGATTGAATTTTCTTGAAAATGTAATCTTTGAATTGTACAAAAAAAATCTTTAGAAAATTGACCTTGAACCAATAGATTCTTATTTCACTTGGGATTTTCCAGATAGGGTGACACGTGAAGGAATTACAAAGCCCGATTGGATACCAATTGACTTTAACAAGCCATAAAGGAGAACCTTTATTTAATATGAAGGTTCTATATCTCCATTGTTAACTACATAATGCCATATCGTCAGAACCTAATTTCGCTTATTACAAGTCCAAGCTTGATGGAAGTTATCAAACTGTTGTCACGGAACACTTTCAAGGCAGTGTCCTTGACAGGTTATCGGAAGGTGATTCATCCAAAAGGTTGTTCACTCATTTGAGTATGGAATGCGGAATCAGAGGATAAGAATATGAGGGTGTTATGTTAATTGTAAAAGGTCTCCTGGACTCCTCGCCTCTAATTGAAAAGACCAGAGACTGAACAATTGAGAGACGTGTGCAGCTTTTCCATGCAAATCCGAAGGTTGAGAAGTTAAAGTCCAACTATTGGAGATGCTTGTTGACGTCTCCTATAAAAACCCCCAAAGTCCAGAGACTCTGTTGGATTTTTGATATTTGAAATTGTGTCTTTGTTGTAACAAGATTGTCTACGTAAAAATATAAGTTTAAAGTATTTATAGAATATTATTTAAGTTCTTAAGTTACTTATAAAATCTTCTAATAAATACCCCAAGTGCCGATATTAATTCGGGTAAGCTATAACTACCAATTAAGTCTGTATTTGTTATTGGTGTATTTCACTCTTTATATCTGGCCATGTAATAATATATTGGCAAAACTTGTAATCAATTTAGCACCTTTACCCTGGGATAAAATTCCCTTTTCGAAGCCGGAATCCGGTCTCAAACCTGCCCCACTCTCGTGAACGGAGGATCGACGTGGAAGTCCACCCTCAAGGACTCAAGCCATTCGCCCTTAAGGACCATTCTCATCACCCCCTCGGGCCCGTTGTTATCTGGTTAGTAGGGGTTCTAGCCCTCACAATTTACTCTGTTTTAAGGGCTTTGCATTGTCCTTGTGAACTCTTTGAAGGGAACCTTATATACGTTGTGCGGTATTTGGAACCTGGATTCTAGTTAATCACTAATTCTAACCCCCCCGTGTTCATATTGTATAAATAGTTTTCTTGACTCCCAGAGTCCCTGTGTTATTTAGATAGTATTAAAGGATCCGTATTAATATTTACTCTCCCACATATATTTGATTGTTGTGAGTTATCTCTGCCTTTTGTGCATTTAATTAAACTATAATAAAACTTATTCAATTGCTGAATAACCCTTCGAGTTATCAATCTCATAAATTGCACATAATAAGAGCATATTTAGTCCATGATATAAAATTCATGGCAATTAGGGCTGTTCATAAATAGCCTTCGCTACACTGTGGTATTGAACTTAAACTCATAAAAGCTGTGGTCTACAAAAGTTCGACCCACGCCAAAACTTTACCCCCACCCCCTTACCATTATTGCCACATCAGCAAGATAAAGAAATCTCAGATGTCAGTCAAGATTCAAAAGTCTTTGACAATTACCGTCTCCATTTATAACTTCCGGTGAAAGTAAACTTGAGAAATCCCAGGGCATTTAACCCGAGGGAATGTTTATCACAAAGAGTCTTTGCCTCATTTTAAGTGAATTAATATTTCAAAAGCTCATAGGCTCTTAAGTACTTTTAAATTTTGCGACTCCCTACAAAAGAAGCCAAAGGGCTTCTTTGATTCAGAACTACGTCTCATGGCTTCCATCTAAAATATGAGTAAAGGGACACAGGGCCGCCGCATCCCCGATCTTTTCATGACGACTTTGAGTATCCAAAGATTTATTTCTTTTCACTCTCTCAAGACTTTTGAATTCTTTGTGATGGAATCCCCCGCATCCGCTTTCTTTCGTGTCCATTTATACATGTACATCCATATCACAAAACGTTTAGAGAGCCCTATAAAGAGCTTTTGATGCTTTATGGAGCAAAAGAAGAAAAAAGCTACTTTAACTATCAGCTATTCATTCCGTCATATAGCACTTGAGAGTCAAAGGAAGATGCTATAGAAAGGCTGATAAGCATCTTATAGAGTCAACATAACCTCCTAGCACCTCATCCCTTTCATTATTATCTTCTTTTTGTGTTTTATTTCAATAAAGATTTTTTTCTTCAGATAAACTCCCTCGGTATTCATCTGACAGGTTTGGGTTTGATCTTCGACTTTTATTCTCCTTGCAAGTGTCACGAGTTTTTAATCTCAGTCCTTTAAGGTGACATTCGTAAATGTATGTGGAATAGACGTGTAGGTGGAAAAGGTTAGAGGTTTTAGACAAGTTAAGACAAGCTTACATTAAAAGCTTTAACTTGGAGGTCAAAAATTGAAAAACTTTCTGGAAATGGTTGAAGGCTTTTCACCGCTTTATGACATCTTTCGTAACCGGCAGCCACATCCGCCATTCTCAACGAGCTAATTTGTATAAAAAGGGTAAATATGAAAATCCAATCTATAATCTACAGATATATAGTCCCTTTAAGTGATATACCTTAGTGTTATATATATGTCAAAAAACTTTTCAACCTTGCATACACCTTAATGAGACAAGGCCCAGGGTATGTGGGAACTGTGGGAAGTAGAACACACTGTTTTTTAACTCTTGCCATGTTCACAGGATTATTAGGACCCCTCTCCACAGTGTCTAATGGAGATAATTAGTGAAAAATAAAAGAAGGGAAGAAGCTTTTAAAAAGTTTTCAAGAACTTGTAAGACCTGAAACATAATTGGCCAAGAGAGCCATTCCATTTATGCAGCTACGTCTCACACCTTTTCAAGTCATCAACAACCCAGAACGCCATTTTAACGAAATCCTTTGAAAAGTCGTTCCGACTAATTCAGAAACTCTAGAAATGCGAGCAACCCGGGTAATCTCACAAAGGTAAATAAATGCAGATTCAGCAGCATGGGTAGCACTGCATACCTTTAAAATCGACCATCCACCACGGAAGCCACGGAATAAGTGGTTACAAGTCCCAGGAGGGCTCAAGGTGGTAAATTCTTATAATTCAGACTTGCTGGAAACATTCTCCCCTTTGAATTTTACATGCAGATCCCAAGTAAAAAAGTATAAGAGGGGGACCTTTAGCATCCAGAAATTAAAGGAGCCTTTTACATAGTTCATAGAAAATTCTTCTGGTTTTGACTACCCTGTGTCTTTTATTAATAACACACTCCCCATTTGGCTCCAGCACAACTTTTGTCAACAAAGCTGGCAAAAGCCTCTGAATAGCTGAATACGTCTGACCCAGGCTGCCTTCTTCTCCAGTCTTAAAACAAGTGGAAATTACTTTTGAATACATTTCCTCCAAAATTATACGCCTCTAACTTTTAAAAACAATACCTCCAATCTCAGGGAGCAGTACTTTGTGTAATCCATGAAGTTTTACTATTATCGTTAGTGCAGGTATGATAGGAAATACAGCTTATACAATTGCATGCATGTGTGCAGTAAACATATTAGCCCGAAAAATCCAAACTTCCTGAACCCAAAACCCGACTGGGTCTCAACACACCACAATGGTTTTTGAATGTGAAGCTTTCTCCGAGTTTCTCCCCTGAAAACGGGAGATCAGAAGATGCTATCTCGGAAATTGTAATCTCTGGAATGGGGCACACACAAAGCATTCATTCTTATGTACCGCCATCAAGAGAGGCATGAGAAGGGTCTATGTATGTCCTTTAGGTTATGGATGCATTATGGGCTATCATGTCTGTATTGTAGTCTATAAGATTTATATTATAGCCCATTCCTCCCTCTAAAGGGTAATGAATGATGAGGTTTCCGTTTAAAACTCCACCAGATTCCGTATAATGGCTCGAGCTATTAAGACTTTTTAATACTTGAAAGAAGAACCGGAGAAATTCCTGGCCTTTTCTTTGGTGAAAGCACTTCATTTTCAAAAGATGCGTTCCTCCAAATATAGCTGCTACCTAAATGGTAGATACTGCAACTCGGGGCTATATCCTTCATGGCTACTTGTCACTGTCTTCCTAGGGTTCTTCTAGGCTCAATAGTCGCAAAAGGAGCTGCTCGGGAGACGTAAGGGGCCATAGACACTCGAGATGAAGAAGGACAAGGAATGTCTTTAGCTGAGAGAGGCTTTGGCTCTTCAAATAAATGAGCTCGTTTTCTACACTAATGGCGAGGTGGAGTTCTCTAGGCTCGTCAAGTTTCAAATTTTTTAGGGGCATGGGTAATAGGGTCGTACTGTCGGGTGGACGTGTGCTTAATTATCCTAAAAATGAGTATAAATGGTGAGTAATTAATTTTGAAGGGGAATTCATTTAATCAGAGCTTGGGGTTTCCCTATGTTCTTGGTCATCATTGTTATCTCAGTGTTTGGAAGCGTGTAGCTAAGGGATGGGATGACCCTGTGTCTTGTGCAATGGCCTCTTTTGATAGAGATTCGTGTAATAGCGGGATATCTTATTTTTCATCTAGATTGAAGATGCAGGTTAATAGTTTGCCCCCTGATGCGATATGGGTTCTTATGCTATACTTCTTTTTACAATCGTATGCCTTCATTTAAAGAGTTTGTCTTTGGCTTAAAACAAAGTAAAATAAAATTCACAGTGTACATACACTGAATTGTTAACAGATAAATCTCGTAGTGTAGTTTTCGTAGTGTAGTTTTCGGACATTTAATTGTTTCAAGTTTTAATCCACAAGAACAAAAAACTTTTAAGCATCAACTATTTATAGCGATCGAGTTGTAAGTCGGATAAAGTCTACACAGTACGACACAGTTCCCCGTGGCAATTAACTTGAGGAATGAGGCTTGTCTCAAAAACAAAAGTAGCCTGAAACAAGCCAAGTTTCGAGTTGCTACTCATTTTGCCCTATTCGACCCCTTTTTGACCTGTTTTAATAATGATAAGGAATTAATTAATCATATAGACTAATAAGAGCAACCTAATTATGATCACTCAGCTATACGGAGCTAAAAGTCTTGTGTATAACTCCCTAGAAACTCGACCCTATGATTTGTAATAGCTCCATTGATTTTGGGTAGGAAAATATGTTTCAAGTATATTATTTATGATATTTGAGCCCAAGTAGGAAACACAATCACACCTACTGCCACACAAGCCCACCATTAATCATCCACACCCAGCTCAGCTCTCATCACCCTCAATTGGAATTTACAATAAATCTCCTATTCTCATCTACGTCACAAATAGCCCGTGTGTGACTAATAGTGAATGACAATCGCCTAGTCACCTATGATTAATTAATCCCGTGATGTGTACCTTTTCCATTAATTATTAACACCCAATCACAAGACTCCCACTTGGGAGAAAGTGGTAGAAAAAGCTGAGAGTTCCTAGCCTTGTCACACCTCTAATCCTAATCAGCCCCCATCACTGATGGTTCATGATTCGATTTGCTAAAGTTTCTAATGACATTACATTTGGAGGTTAGGGAACTTTTTTCCTTGTAACGTTCAATAAAAATAATAAAATTACGTCCATCTTCAATGAGCCGTAATAATAAATGTTGGACAGATATTCACTCTGTTTGTAACTATGTAAGAACATTTAGGAAAACACAAACACTCTGAGAGTATAAATACAAGAAGTAGATTGAGCCAGCAGGGGGGATCGATTTATTAAAAAAAATACATCAAACTGTCACATCTTGGGATAACTGCCATTAGAACGTCGTGAAAAGAGATTAAAACCATTACGGTCGATTCCCCCGCTTTCTTTATACACCAAAGAATGTTGAATCTTGGGAAATCCTCACTTGATTTATCCCTTCTATCATCAATTCTCGAGCTAATCGTTGGAAACTGCCCCCCTCGACCGAATCGCTTTGAATATACAATAGGCTTTTTTTAAGACTGAGGGATTTCATTTTCATTTCAGCAGCTGGATGGGCTGCTCGAGAATAGAAGAGATGTGGAGCATGTGGTGTGTGGTGTGTGCTAGAAAGTTTTCTAACAAATATCCGATTTTTTTTGCAGTATTTACATAGAGAAGGACGTCTAGATTTTCTAAAGTGTGGCTGTGGGAGATTAAGGAAACAGTTTTATTTTTACAATTTATAGTCATTGCCATTTAATTGGGATAAAAAAGTTGGCGGTGGCGATTGGCCAATGTGGTTTTCTCTAAGGAGATCGTTACATATGAATGAGTCTGTTGGTAATTGGAAAGCGGTGATGCATTGAATGAAATTGTATGTACTTGGTATGCTACAAAAAACGTGCAAATAATAAGTAATTATTCCCAGACCCCTAACTGCACCTCTCGTAAAGCCTATTTGGAAATCCCCTTGTAAAATATCCAGCTCTGCGTATCCCAGTATTAACTCCCCCCTGAAATAACCAAGAACCCAATGATAACAACAAAATCTGCTAACCTTAATGACCCTAGGCAATTCCTAAGAAAAACTTGAGACATATTGTGTCATCAAAAAATGAAAACAGGATGACACAATCCAAATAATTAACTTGGCACCTAAACTTTCTCTGTACTCCCCTCCCCCATTAGATACTCAAAGATAAGTAACACCACTCGGTTTGTCAAGATATTATTTATCCTCTCCTCCTCAGTCTTAAATCCCAGTGTCGGTCTCACTTATTGTAAACCCTGTAGTGCAATGAGACGGGGTGACAGTTGGTGCCACAAGGAAGTCCCGGCTGTCTCTCTCATTTGACACTGAGAGTCAGAGAATAGCACCCAAGTATGTGTTGGATATTGGATCCATTCCAAAACTGTATATGAAAAAGCTGAAGCCCAAGTCTATGAAGCTGATTCAAGTTAAAAAGCAAGTCAAGATTTGAGATAAGACACACAATTTCTAAGATGGTGCATGACGATTACCTAGTCAGTGGTGGTGGTAGACGGTAGACTGCACTTAACTAGGACAGACACAGACAGAGAAAGAGAGAATAATATTTTCGAAATCCCAACCCTGTTTGTTTGTTAACTCAAAGTTATTAAGAATCGACTCTAGCTCGGAGAGTGAATTGTGAACTAACCATAACTCACACACCATCAACCTTTTCACAGATTAATTCCCCAAGAAGCTTGTGATTGATTTATACCAGCCTCTCCTACCAGACTCGGCTTAATTATGTATAACCTCCTTTGGCCCCTCTCGCTCCTACTTCAACTTGGAGCTGGGATGTCAGAAAAATCGCCGGTGGGGGCTATATCACTTAGTAATGGTGGAATTATTAATCAGAGATGTAGGAGCGGAGTAGATAGTAGATAGATCGAGGTTCGGGTCCATTAAGGTCATATCTGTCTATATCTATTCTATGTCATGCATAAGGAATGAATGTGCTATAAGCTCAACCTCTACCAATTCCCTTAAAAATCTATTGTCTAAGACGAAACGTGGAACTCTGAGACTCTCCGGTGAGAAGTCATTAAATTTTAGGAACTCGAATCCACTCTTTCTTAAGAGTTTTCTCGGAAATTGTATTGTCTTGTGAGTCTCAAGATTGTGTGGTAGGAGAGGGGGAGAGTTGTGTATTATTAAAGCTTGATCATGGGTCTAGGATTTGTAATTTAAGGAGACATTCAGTTGGGAATCGACTCTTGGACTTGGCCTCGAGAAATTCAAGACAACAGGTGTGGATTAGGGGGGTGTTTAGGGGATATGACTGCGGACCCTATTAAGTTTTAGGTCTAATTGCTAAAGTTGACAGATATTTTATATCGGGATATTTTCAAAGTCGTTCCAGGGTCATTAGCTGTAGTGAGGCCGGGGGAATTAAGTACATTTGATTAGGAAAGAGTTCATTATGGGTTGGAAGCCTATAGTCAAGATGTTTTAGGGTGAATTCCTTTAAGTTTTAATGACGTTTTGACATAGTTACGGAGTAAAGAGGCCGAATTCGGGTATTTTTATTGTGTATGCTCCCGGACCCGAAAGTCTTGATGGTAATCAGACATACTGAAGGTCATATTCTTAATGGCTTACGAAAGGGCCCACTCACAAATTCATAATGCTTACACGGATCTAATTAAGCTCAGTCGTTAATGATATGACCATTAGTTTAGCACTAATGTTAACTAACCGAAATTACAAGTTATTTAATTTCAATTGTAGCATCACTAAAAAGTCTACCCCGCAATTGTTTTAAAACCTCTTTTCTTAAATGGTTAGGTATATTTATTGGAACATTACTCTACAGATACTTGGTAACCATCCCTTATCTTCTGCCACTAGCTCCGTACAATATAAAATTACTAACCAAGGGGATTTCCAAAAGCTTCTATTAACAGCTGAACAAGCTACAGTTTACGAGACACTCTACCCGAACTCCAGACTCAAACCTTCAACCTCTCTCCTGTCAATTTAACATCAAGACAAAAGGCTCAGCGGAATACTTACAGGATCGAGACTGAGGAGCCCAACTCCCCTCCATAAATATAGACACCACATTCTCCCTTGCCTCACCTTTTGCCCATAAATTACCCTTGAAATGCCTCCGAATCCCCGAAAATGTGCTAAAAGAGAAAGGCGAACAAAAATACGAGATACAAACCCGAGACGGATAGAAAACCCCGTATTTATGACCACTTGAACTTCATAACAAATGCATACCTCAACAACTATAAAACCATCCTAAGCCTCTCCCATACAACTGATACAACCATACATACTTGCATGTATAAAAAAACCCGAATCGTACTTAGTTTAATAGTGCTCAATTCCCCATATAGAACTCAACCGGGCATCAGCCAAACTTTCTCTTATAGCTCCCAAATACTTGCGAAGAAAACCGAATAGACCCCCACCACATCATACAAAAGACTCTGTACTGCTAAAGATAATGAGATTTGAACAACTAGGAATCTCATACTTCTCCTAACTGATATTACATTACGATCCTCCGTACGTGTGTACCCGCTGCCACCAGCCACTCAAAACTTTATGTACTTCTTTGGCTCTTTTTTAATACATTTGTACTCGTTTCTTTCTCATCAAGTTTGTTCTTATCGGTAATCGTACGGCCATTGAACAAGATTTTTAAAACTGGCCAGTCTACAAATACTTTCCCCCTGCACGACTTGGAGTGAGATGGATCCCTTAGAAATAGACAGAGAGCTTCTGAGAGCGTCTTTCACACACGTCCATGTCGGCCAGGGAGATGGAGAGAATTGATGAAAATAATAAAATTACTGACGCCTCATTTTCTCCAGCAAAAGAAGGGACTATGTCCTAATGTGTAGTTGGAATATCTGGGAGAGCCTTGGGTAGTATAAGATCCTCTCCTCTAGACACTTCGTCTCCGTTGGGTAATAAACTTCCCAAGATTCCTGAGATCTGGAGTGATGCTAAATCCGAGCGGGTTGGACTTTGTTCACTCAAACTATTTTATCTTATCACTGAGGATGATTTGGGATTCCCATGCCAGTTCATTCATCCCCCCCCTGCTAAATAAGATGGAAAATATTTAAGGGATTGGATTGATTGAGGGAAAGTTTTTGGGACTTTTTATGTATCCTTGAGAGTTAGTTGGGATTGAATTAAAGTTAGTTACTATACTGTTTCGCAGCTATTATTTGGCTTGTTTAAAGTTGTGGGTTTTGTTGGGTTTGAAGGTTTTAAAGGCTTTGGAGATTATTAGAGACAGAGGTGAGAATGAGAGATTTAGAGAGGTAGGTGTAGACCAAAGGAATTGATGGAATTTATCAGAAAGCTGGGGGTTTTTTTCTGACAGACTGGTTTTTTATCGAGATTGGCAAGGGCCTTTTTCAGGGCAAGGGTAGTCAGGATATAATATTTGGGATTTTAAAATAGAATTTGGACTTGTATGGAAGTTGTGTAGGATATGATTGTGTATACGAGTTACACACAGTAGAAGTAATTCATTCAGATTTTAATCGTGAGCCTGTTGGTTATGGATCTAGTAACCGTTTGTGATGATTAATATTTGCTCGGCGGAGCATGAAAATATGGAATTAGGGATGGCTTTTCGGACCGGAAGTAAATTGATTAATTACTTGATGAAATCAACTCGATTACTTGCTTTACAATATAATTGCATTTCAAAGAATTACAAAAAAGAGTTTCGTTAGAAAGTTTTAGATATAACTGTAGTCGGTTGATAGATTTATGAATTAGTTTCTCACAAAATCTATACAAAATCTACACAAAATTTTTATTGCACTAATTGGCGTACAATCGTTATTTTTCCAGTCACCAGTGTGGATCTACAATTTTCCGAAATTCGAAAATCCAAAATAAATTCCACCTCCAAAGTACAAACATGTTCCAAGGGAAGAAGGCACCACCTAATTGCAAGCTAGATGAACGAAACTAAAAGGTCAGCTCATGCGTTTACTCAAAACTCTATAATGTCGGAACTTTTTCCCCGAGAATCCTTATCCTACGCTACAGTAGGATTAACTATTGCTGAGACAACTTTCAAAGCCCTAACTCCCGTTTTAACTCGGAATCCACAAGTTCAAAATTAATTTTAAAATTTAAAAAAAATCGGAACAATTGCAAACTTCCAAGGTATCCCAACTAATTCTCTCATTCTCAAAATTATTACGAGCTCAACTTCTTGGAAACCCATACTTTTAATTACGTTTGCAAACGCGTGAGATGAGCAATCAAAATCTTGCTAATAATCCTTTGAAACAAAAACATGCCATGCACAAGTTTCAGTGGAAATTATATCAACTTAAAAGCGTCTCTAAAAGTGAACTCCTGCTCTCCATTAAATAAGATAATAGTTTGAGATTTTGCCCAATTATAACATTAGAATCATATTCCAGGAGCTTGCTCAAGAATCCAACAACTTTAAGAAGCCTCGGAAAACTCTTCAACAACATATAAGGGCTGGAACTGTCAACATTTTAGAAATAATTGTGCCCCATAATTACACAAGTATTATCATTGAATAATCTCCCTATTTATCTGATAGTAACAAGAGTAATTCCGGCACATTAAAAAAGGATTAGATCCCTCACAAAGCCGGAAAAAATACAAACTCCCTTTGCTTGTATCTGTAATTACCAAGCCCTTAAACAAATTGGATAAATGCTACAGAGACCCCACTTAGATACATTTCTAATTTATGTATAAAAGCAAAACTGTCAACATGTTAAGCTATAATTTTGACCTACTATTTAAGGCTCGAGTTGGGCACGGAAGACATGGACAATCAATAAATAATTCACCTTTCAATTGAGCAACTATCCCCAAGAGAGAAAAAAAATTGCATATTTCGGCCAAAATATGGACGAGAAATCGTTTCCGCATAGCCACGTGAATGGCCAAGTAGTCTTAAATATTTGATGCAATATCCACAAGTTCCAATTCTTGGAATTAGGTCCAAAAGGCCGATGTAAATAAGTCACGCACTTCATGACACTCAAGTAGTCCTTAAATCCTATTACTTGTAAGCGCTTGATTACGCCATGGCAATCAATTTAGACGCTGAACGTACTAGGACCGTGGGAAGGAAGGGAAATTGGGCATTCATTCCATAGTCATCATCTCAAAGACTCGAATCCAATAATGGAACCTCGACATCAACTCTCATCTGCTTTTGATCAAAAATCGAAATGTCATCAATCAAAACAGACTCGTCGACTCGACAACTTTTCATCTGAATTCAAAAGATATAAAATTTTGGACAGTCCACTCCTGAGTTCCCAGAACCTCTTCATAATGAATCCAAAAACTCGTCAACAAGTATTTCAATCTCGTGGATCACTAGACTAATAAATAATAGCCTCTACCCAGAAACTCAAAGACATCCAGACTTCAATACTAAAATACACAATCCTTTGCACATCCCACAAGCCACGAATCAGAGTGAAAACGTACAATACGGACCTTTGGATCTGTCAACTTAAGTTCAAAGTCCCGGATTCGGACCAAATTTCTACCATCCACACGGCATAAAAGGAGGCTGACAAAGCAGAGTTAGGGACGGGATTGAAGGGCCGCAGAATTTCAGATCTATCGGATTAATTTGAGTTTCGAGGGACGAGATTAGATTTTTGAGACAAGTCAAACAAGGAAATTAAGAAAGATTTCTCAAAAGGATCTCCATCCAATATTCTAAGGAACGAAGCTAAGAAATCCAAAGATCTTAAGACCCTCGCATGACTATCCGGACCAATCTGCAGAGAGGACAAAAGATCAAGTCTCAGCCCATGAGGACTTTGACAAACAAGAGTCGCTTCTTGCACTATGTCACTCTTACCCCGAATCCCGATGCTCCATAAATAAATGAAAGGACTCAATGGACAAATCATTGGATAAGTATTTGATTCAATTCAACTATGTGTTCCATACTACTCAAGAGATGTACAAAAACACCAACACACTCAGGGGTAAGTGACATCTCTACATTTCCTAAATCGCCTCGAGACAAACAGACAACATGTCAGCTCTACAATCAATCCATACGTCACAGTTAATTGTGTAAACAAATCTTTAACATGAGTTAACTAGTCTTTGATACATTCTAGTGATCTTATTTTAAATTGATGATATATTTAAAAATCATTTCAAAGTCCTTCTTACCTAATGAATGAGACCGTTTTTGGAATTCGACATCAATCCGTTAAGTTCTTACTCCTCTCTTGGGCTTGATCTTTTAAGATTTAAAAGTTGAAGGCGAGATCCTTTAATTCCTTTCGTAGGACAAAGCCTAGTCAGCAGTTTGAATTCAAAAAAAATATTCAAGTTCCTTCACAGGACCACCTTTTTCCTACCGTTAAAGACGAGAGAGCAAAGAGCTCGAGCGAGAAGACAATTGAGATGAGGTTTTAATTTTTTATTAAATACTTTTCAAAATTCAAGGATTTAAACGTTCTTAAGGGTCATGGCTTACTTTGAGCCTATTAGCTTAGTTAATGGTTGCGAATAAGCTGTAAATGCAGGTAAGGTATTGTGTATATGTTTTCCGGGGTTATATGGTAAAATTATGCGGTGCGGGTAAGTTTTTAGAAATGGGATAGTTCGGTTCGGAGGCTAGGAGCCAACTGGTAACTTTCTCCTCAAATCTCGACGTACTTTCTCCCCGTAAGGAAAGGCTGAAAGAGAGAGAGAGAGAGAGAGACAGGGAGGCTCTAGTGCCACATAGGATCTATGGATGTCTTATAGTAAGTGCCAAAGGTATGGAATATGATCCTCTCATGTCCTCAACGAAAGTAACTAGTCGGCAGTGTGGAGATTCTGTATTAGAGAGAGCCTTGTATTTTTTTCTTTGTTATTTTAACAGCTAGAGAGGCTGAGATAATCGGGATCATCCTATTGTATGATGTTTCAATCGCATGAGTTCATGGTCAAATAATTCATTCCATTACGAGGAAGGAAACGAGAAGCCTCAAGGGCCTTAAGGAGGTGTAGGGATAAGTTGATGGACTACTAGTCCTCCTCGAGTTGTTTGTAAATATTAAATAAGGGATTGAGGGCTTGTGTGTTGCCTGAGCTACTCGAGATTTATCCCCTCTGGGGTAGTAGCCAACCCGGTGCTGGATTAAGGTGCTGAATGTCATTTCGATATTCATGGCTGGGCTTTCATGGGTAGTAAACAATGGGTAATAATAATGATTCCATAAATATTTGAGGACAGTCAAGTGTTGGCGGGGGTGGGGGTTTCATTGATTTCGAAGGATTTCTTATGATATTTGCTGAAGTCGGTGTGGGTGTAGGAAAAGCTACCTGGAATCGGGTTTGCAAATACTTTAGTACCGCAGCGTTGACCTGCTCCTGCTCCCTCTTGACTCATAGTTAGTTTAGTGGTTAGGACGTTATGTTAATATTTGCTTGCGTTAGGAAATCACATGTTGGCTTGATGCAGAAGGTTAGTACAGTAAATATAATGTCCCTGTTCCTTAAGTCTGTAAACAGTGTGACTACAGGGCTGTAGTAGTTCATATCAGGGCTTAGAGTATAAGTTATTATCCTAGATAAAATATTTGAACAAATCGAGTACTAATTGTAAGTAAATTATGAATATTTAAATAAACTGTTAAATTACTATTTATCCCGTCAATTATTTAAAAACTTACAAATTCACTTGGGGAGAAAGTAGCTCGGCTTTCTTTATCAAGATTTGAGGGAGTATTATTAGCTTATACGAGTCATTCACAAAACCATGAGTTTACATTAGCCCTAAGTATGTTAGTCCTTAAAGTCCTTATCATATTAGTAGGAGGTATGTGCATGCAGAAATTTTAATTAGTGAATAATATTTATCAGCTAAAACGAATGTGCTCAAAAGTCGTGGTTTGACCCTTTTTTTCCATACCATGTTGCCCACGCTGAACGACCAACCTCTAGAGTTGTGCAAGCAAGTTGATTTTAAGAGGAATGGTCAAAATTTAAAAGCTTTCATCGTCATGCAATTCATAGGTCAGTTCGCTTCACCAGTCCCATTCTAAAGGAACTATTATTTGTAATGCTAGAAAAGGACATGAAGATGCAGCCCTCCATGACTTGGTAATTCGGATTATTAGTACGTAGTTAAAGGGGGAGATTGGAATCATAAATATTTCCTTGCTATTTTATTTTCACTACTTTCAAGAGCCTAAACAGCACAGAAGTGAAAGCCTTATTTTTAGTACTACTAACATTAAGTACTAATAGTGCATTGTCCGGGTGCACTACCAAGGAACATTTCAATAGTTTGTTTTAGTGTCGCATCTTAATTGGTTAAAATTTGCGAGCATATCAATCATCCAAATGAACCTCGTAAACTTCGCTTGAAGTACCCATCGGGTATCAAGCTCTGCTTTTACTGGAACTGGGCATTTCTGAACACCATTTGTCCTAAGGTGATTTCTGCAACTAGCCGGTAGTATTAGCATAGGTAATCTTCGTTTTGAACTTTACTAAATAGTCCATTAGTAAACGCCGGATTGGTATCAAGACCAAGTAGTTGGGATTCGTATGCTTAATTTCAAAGTTAAACCCTACATGACACTTTGTCAGGTGTGAGCCCTTGGAGGTTGGAATTGAGATTGGTTCATTCAAATGCATGCGTTAAATTCAGAAACTCATTTATTTTTATTATGACACAAACTCAACTAGATTTGATGGGGCACATATTCAAAGTGGATTTCAAAAAAACGAAGCTTACATGCCAATTGCATTTCAGAACCAAGTGGGACTTAATCAAATTTACGTCGAAAATTACAAAAACAAGTCAACAAAACAGTTGAATCCCTTTGCACTTTGATAAAAACAACAACACGTCCCGTCGTCTTCACCGGCCCCCTCTGCAATTCCTTATGGTCTTAGCTTTCAAAATAAAATACCTCAAGTTTTTCTTTGAAGTTTTTGAACACGGAACTGGAGAGGTGGAATTCACCTATTTAAAATTGTTGGCTGCTTTAAATTGCAATTCCCTTTCACCACTCAAAGGGGAATGTGAGGGATGTACGTAGCCTCCTGGTCGGTATGTACGATTGTTCAAGAGCGGCTCTTACGTCTTTTGTAAGATTGCTGAAATTCTGCAGACAGCTTTAAATAACAGCTTGTCCATGTCTTGCTGGGATACGGATACTCTATGGAGCCTGAGATATCTTTCTCCTGGAGCCGTAATTGGCAGTGTGTCTTTTGTAAGACGGGACAGGGCGTACCAGGCAGGGCGGAGTAGTCATCGAGTAATCAAATCATCCAAGAATGTTCAGAGACGAAATGGATCAAAGAGTCAGGGTACAATGGATGACATTAGGAGAGATGACATGGTGACAAATGTCATAAACAACAAATTGTCAGCCAGCCCTTCCTCTTGGGTAATTTATTTGATGAATTCCAAGCTTTTGTATCTAGAAGAGAATGGGAGCGCGTAGAATGCATTCGGGAGATTTTCAGGGATATATGGCACAGTTTGAGATGGAAACCGGGGTTTGGGGACCATTTTAGTTTTAATCATAAATTGGATGGCTCACCACCTAAGATATCCGGGGAGAATGAATTGTGTTTCGTAACCTGATGAAATCGTTCTAGGTTGAGATGTAAACCGGGCGTTGGGGACCATTTAATTTCACATGGAAATGGGATAGTTCCTCACAACCTAGGATGCAAGGGGCTCATGAATTGTGTCACAGAGAGTAGCCGATTTTCAGGAATTGAGACCCATGCGGATTTCTTGCGTTCTTGTCAATTTTTGTAAATTAGAAAGAAAATCTAGGAATCCCGGTTATGAGAACCTGGATAAATGATAAACTGGATTGGTTTTTCTTGTTCGATCTATTTATAAAAAATACATCTCTGCGACGCTTGCTAAGTATCCAAATCATCAAATGAAGCACGCATTTTCTTTCCTTTGAATTCTAAAGTATTTAGAAAATGCTGAAGCCAAAGGAGTTATGTTTGGAACCTGGAAAGTACGAGTTGTCATATTGTTTATCTACTTCTGAGTTCTTGAATAAGTACAAAAAATTCCATATCATCCAGACTTCTCAGAAACCTATCAAGAGTCCGAATCATTTAACCTAAATGAAGGGGAACAAATTCCAGGTTTTAGTTGGGAAAAGGTAAGCTCCTTTGTATTAGAATGATGTAGCGCTGATTTTTTCCCAAGCTCAGTAATTCCAAGCCTTGTGCTCCAATTTCCAGTAAAGAAAGTTCTCGGTAGAGTGTTCGCACCGTTTCTATAATCTATGATTCTCTGAACAATGGCCGTTATTTATAACCGTACCAATTTGTAATACAAAAAAAATAGGAACAATACTCGCTATTGTTTACTTTTGGAAAATTTTATAAGGAAGGGGGAAAATGTGGAAGCTTAATTTGTTTTCGTAAATTAATATCAATTTGTAAGGATGTAAATGAGTACAAGGTTTCAGTTTTTAAACATTTGTATAGTTCGTTTTAAAAGGTTGCAGGTGACAGGGGACAGAAAGGTTGGCAGTGGGTGTAGATCTAGTAAACAATGAGAAAAAGCTAAATGATTTATTTTTAGAGATTTTATTTGTTTAAAGTTTAAAATTTTAATACTCTCAGATTTGTATATGATTTTTTGTCGGCATTTTTATACGGTACTGATGCGTTAGGTCCGTAAATAATTTATATGTGCCTTGTGCACAAGCATTTTTTAACACCTTGTTTATTAAATATTAAATATGTTTTCCTTTTGTAAAGTCCGGAAGTAAAGTGGCAGGATGTGGAGTTGATCGTTAAGTGAAATGAAAGCTGACACATGAAATACCCGGAATAAAGGGCAACGTGGAATGAATTGATTGTACAGGTGACTGGGACTCCATGGGAATTTGACATTCAACACTTTAAATACAATTGACAAAGAAATTATATTTCGAACAGCATGCTCACTGAACTGAACTGAGTCATTGATAAATTTGAAATATTTCTCATCAAAAACTGACGAAATAATAAATCTAAACCTGCTATGGATTAAATAAAAACATCGAGTAACTACGTAAACTGACTTTCTGCATTACGTGAAGGGCAATTCTTGAATAATAAATCAAAGGCTCCTAACTCGAATGTAATAAGAATAAATATTTATTTAAAAAAAAGTTCTTCACCTTGAATTATTTATTGATTTAGTGGGCGCAGTAGATTTGCTCAACAAAAACTAAAAGTAAAAAACTTTTTGTTTACTTCCGAGCAAATTAAAACTTTTTTTGTTCACAGTTGAGCAACAAATTAATCCGAAACTCAGGAGAGTTGTACTTGAATGTGAAAATACTCCTACTGCTCTCACAACAAATTATCTATCATAACTACAGTGACACATTCATGATGAAGGATTTTAGAATTTCGGTAACTTCAAGCTTGGAAATGCAAAGAAGAGAATTTTTATTGATAAAGGCTTTTTTTCCGAGGCATATATTTCTTGATCGACTTTTTAGTTTCCAATCTGTAAAGTGTACCAATAAATTTCACTTCAAGTTACAGTAAAAGCGACGTGGTAAACTATCCATTCGTGCGTCTTGAAATATGTTCCCGTCAGAAAAATCAGTCACCTACGTCCCAAAATAACTAAATACGATTCCTAATAAGCCATTAATTAGTATGTCGAGTATGGTTGTCGTATTGTCGGATTGGGGGGGGGGGGGGGGAGGGTGTAGCGATTACATTTATAAGGTTGCGCGACAGATATGAGCGACGACCTTGATTATGTTAATTTACGTGACCGCTCAGCTTTGTCCCCGTATATATGCCGCAAGGATATTTTATAATGATGTGATCGACGATATTTTATAAGCAATACGCTGCTGGAAAGATTGTTCATATTTATATGTATTATTATTTATGTTCTAGAAGTAGACGAGCCGATTGCCTTATCATCATCATTCACCTCTCTGAAATAATATCCAGAGTTTGAAATTACAGATGGAGATTGACTGAGAAAATAATTCGCAGTATTAATTACCCATAGCTTTTTGTCAACTCGTCTTTTGTTCCTACTTTTAGTTGAAGATGAATGAGAAGTCTGAAATATAATCTGACTTTAATTACTACGCATTATGCTACTTTGTATCAATATCCGAGCATCGAGTCACCCTAATCAGCTTTCCTCATTACTAAAGTATAGCATGGAAGGTTGTGGAGGAAAGTATTTGACTGCCGAGGCTGATGGGGAGTTTTTGATACTTACTTGATTTTAAATCATCAGAATCCCTGAGAAGTTCTGAACAGATGACAGGGACTGTCGAGACTGTTTGAAAGGTTAGGAAAGTTCTGCTAAGGGAATTGAGTCCCAATGGTCTTTCATTTACCCAAAGGTTGACTTACTTTACATTACTCAGAGATCCATAATTTCATCAACTTTGAAAGCTAACAATAAGGCCTAAACTTCTCTCTTCCCTCGAGACTTGACTTTATATTATCATTTTACTATAGATCCCATCCAGACAAATTCGTTATGCTCATCACGAGTAACAAAAAATTAGGCTAACTGATTTACTTTCGTAGCAAAAGCCTTGGGATTTGATTTAGTGCATTTTTTCCGCACGAAAATCCAATGATATGAGCTTAATAAATCTAAACCTTATTAGATTTTAAATTTTAGAAAATTATTCCTTTTTTAGAATACATTTTTGAATATTTAAATCGTATTAGGAACTTTCTCAACCCATATCTTAATAAATAAACATAAAAACTGCATAAAAACAGCAGCGATTTCCCATTCAAAGATATGACACTAAAGATAAGTCACGGTGAAAAGGGATAGGACAAATTTTGAAATAGTTAAACATACCTGGATTTTCACAAGTCGGATCTTGAGTGTTTGATCTAGGTTGTAGGTGTAATTAAAATGAGAGTTGATGGATTTTATGATTAATTAGACGAAACAAATTAAAGAGTCAAGACTGACAGAAGGAGTTCAAGAAGCCTTGGAGGCCCGGAAAACTTGAGTTTTATTGACTTGAACTAATAAACTCAAGCAAATTACATCTCGTATACACTCAAGGCATATTCTAGATCACCACCACTGCTCCACTTCCTCATTCATACCAAGTTGTTAGTAATATATATAATTTTTATCATAAGCAGAGAAATATATTCCAAGATAACTAAAAATGTTGATAAGTTTAAAAAAAAATCACACAATAGTCTTACCAACAATCAATGTCTTAAGAATCCGGGAAACCCCGATTCGGGGTCTCCAAAGTCCAGAGCACCCTTAAAAAATACATCTTGATCTGCTCGGTTAATTAGAACAATCCTCAAGAGATCGTCTCCCTCTTACTACTCACGGCATTGTATTTCTCGCATAACTTCCGGGAATGGATCCGTAGGAAATGACAGGATGTGGAAATTTGATGGCATGGATTGTGGGAAATGGCAGCAGTGACAAGGCCTTTGTATTAATTTGCATTCATCCGACTTTGCCCCATCAAGATTATATTCTCCGTCTTCACATTGTGGGAGAAAGAAGTTGGGAGAAAGGAGATGATTCATAAAATAAAATCTAATGTACTCTCAGTCCAGATAGCCCAAACCGACTTCCCTCGTCCATTTAACACAAGGACCTTGAACTTTTATAGACAGTCAATAACGAGAAGGTTGTAACCAAGTTGAAAAGCTGATTACAAGCTCTTTCACTCATACATCAGACCCGCTGGGGTCATCTTTCAATCTTTTAAGTCCTTAAGATATTCAATATAATTCCTCTCTATGAATTATCCATGTTTGAACGACATCCACACATCTCCAAATATATTCTAAGAAACTGGCTAACTTTCTACTCTTGAAAAGGATTGGATTAATGTTAATGATCTTGGTGATAATCCGAGGTGATTTGTAAACCTCAGGGCTATTGGTGTAATATATAGATTGTCACAAGTATTATTTCAAGGACTGGAACTTGTAATGACTTTCTATAAGGGGGGCAATATCCTAGATGAGCTGGGTAAAAAAAATCCACCCAGCGTGTCCAATACCCGAGGTGTGATTTATTTATTAGGAGGTTCTCGACGCGGGATGCAATTATGCTAAGTAACACAAACCCTGTATGGATAAACCCCGAGATGAATTAGTAAATGAAATGAGATCCGTAGTCCTACGCGCTACTGTCCTACCCGCATTCATCCTCCAGGTCTCATTCATTATTACCCGTGTAAACTATATGAAGAATCCTAATTCCAGGAAGAAGAGTGGGTAAAAAGGCTGAAGGGGAATTCGCAAACGCACTCAGAAAGTTTTTCCACCACTTGACAAGCTAAAGAATTGGTTTGACTATGTCATTCAGTCAAGACCAATAGCCTAGCACTATGGAACTACTTTAGAACAATGAGATCAACCTTAGGCAGTGCTAACGACAATCCTTAACATTCTTGAGTTTAAAAAATCAAAATCTACATTTAAAAATAAATTAAACTGCCAGCTTTCAAAACCAGTCTGGCATATTCGTCATTTTGGTTTTAACAGAATCAGATATA
Organism: Agrenia bidenticulata; assembly: GCA_034694785.1. Classification (NCBI taxonomy): domain Eukaryota; kingdom Metazoa; phylum Arthropoda; class Collembola; order Entomobryomorpha; family Isotomidae; genus Agrenia; species Agrenia bidenticulata. Next base: position 36,570 of record JAQFYM010000164.1, on the reverse strand, counting down.
GATTCGCTTACCATTATAAACAACCAACTTATAAATAAAAAAAAATAGGTAACCCTAATTGTGAAACCGCATAAGCTAACTAAAAGGCACACTACCACATAAGTTTAAAATAAATTATTTTATATCCCTATAATCCAATCAAGCAACTTCCCAAAACCTCAAGTCCAGTTCATTTAAAAAATCCTTCAAAATCTGAGCAAAAAATATACCGGAGCAAAAAAAAACGAATAAAAAAGTGTAAGCCGGATGAAAAAGGCAAAATTTTTTTTGCTCTGCCAACTTAAGCCTAAAGAAGTAAGGAATGCACATTGCCACATGGTTCTAGGAGCAAATGAGGCATTCCCCATCCGGATACTAAAGTGGCCCAAACGGGTCCCTCACCACTGCCACATCATATCCCATACCTCTCAGTCCAGCTCCACCACAGTCCACAGCTCCACAGTCCACACTTCCTTTAGTAGAAGGGGTAGAGGAACCGTTGTGAAGAGTATGATTTCCTTGTGTATGATACCACGTGGTGGAATACAGAATAGCTCCTTCCAACTCTTCAAGCACAATGGGAAGAAGATGACACAGGGAAAGAGTTGAGTGGCGGTGGTGGTGGCTTGTCTTCACACTCTCTTTCTCACCCTCTCTCTCTGCTATCGACTACTTGGTAGTACTTGGTACACACAGGGAGATCATGGTGAGACAAGGACAGTCAAAGTGTCAAAGTGTCAAAGAAAGTCCACCACGACGGCATATCCAATCGACTCTTGTCAATAATAGCCCAGGCTTGGGGAAAGGGTTTAAAGAGCTTTAAAAGGATTTGACTCTGCACTTTATGACGGAAATGGTGTGTCCATGTGTGCTTGGGTTTTGTATAGCGGAATTTATCCGAGTGCTTTCTCAAATGGCTGAAATATAAATAATCGCTATATGATATAAGTGCAAGTCATTTCGGAGGGTTGAAGGCTAACCCATTCAGTTATGAAGAGATGTCGAATGTTCAAGAATGGGGATTTTAAGTATTTTTAAGTAGTGGGACTTTTAGATTTTAGGTGCAGGATTTTTGGGAAAATTAATGGACAAGTTATGTTTTAGAATTTAGTTAAGATGTGTAGCTGATTGTTAGGTGGAGTTTTGTTGAGTGTGGCGCTGGGGATTCTTGAAGGGTTTTGTTTTTATTCGCTTTTGTTACCTTAATTTAATTTGATGAAGAAATCTTGGAAGAGGGAGGAATTCTGAATTACAATGATTCTTTCGAGTACGCAGTTGGATTTGGAATTTACAACTATGTTAGTTATGAATTTCCATGTTTTATATTTTTTTTACGACGCAACGTAGTGGCTAAGGTTATTGCTGAAGGGATCGATTTGTAAAGCCCTTATTGAGACCATCAACCTTGGGCTTCGTAAAGGGGAAGTGGGAAGTTAAATAACATTTTGATATGTATTTCTCTGCTTCATGGATGATTGTCATAAAGAATCTGTACAATATGAAGATCAAAGAGAACTTTTATTCTTTGTGGAATTGACTGGAATGTAATAAAAATTACCTTCCATCCACTTGAATAGGTGTGCAAAAATATCCAAATTTTCCCAGTAATGCGTGCATGCAGATCTGTAAAGGCTTAAGTCAATTGTAAAAATATGAAATATAAAAAAACCGATGAGTTATTCATGTTTTTTTGATTCTTATCTCTTGGTTTTATTTGTTACACTAATAGGTAGGCATAAGTATTAGCAAGTTTTAAAATTTACTGCTAAAATTAGATATAGATGCAATGTCAGGACGCTTACTCTGCAAATCCAATCGACTGCTCAATAAATACAAAAAATCTCTCGGAGAAAGCACGGAGAAAGTCCCCCCTCGAACAAATGCTTAAATGCCACATAAATCAGATAATAATCGAATTACCATTAGCCACCACCACCCAACTTATCAATCCACAATCAAAATCCCACAATGAATAATACAGATAAAATGACTTATTCAGCGAGCCTTGTTCCACATGTCATACGTGACGTTGGCCAAGTCTCTGGAAACTGGGAAACGTATGCATCCGACCTTATTCATGAAGCCCCTGACCTTCATTTCAATATTTAGTTCACAAGGTGAAAGTCAGAGAGGAAAAATACAGGGGTGTACATACCTACCTCTACATGTTCTAGGAACTTCGCCACTTGTATTTCAAAGAAGTTCAAAACATCTCATGCTCTTTCTCTCTCTAGAAGCCTTAGACAAAATGATCTATGAAAATGTTCGTCAAAAGTCAAAAGGTCACTCCAAACACCCCCGGCATCCATCTGATCAATCTCTGAAGTAGGAATATTCGGAATCCTTGACGCACTGATTATTCCAGAGCTTGGAGGAGATGCTCTGATTACATTTAAAATATTTAAACAATCTCCCTATCATCCCCTGAAATCAACCTGTGCATCTGGTTCAAGATGGAGTGGATGATGTCGATGGGGAATGGAGATGTAGGCTAAAACTTTTATAATCCCTCATGCCTCATCTCATTGGTATTCAGTCAGTAGGATATGCTAATGACTCCCCAATGACGTCCGCCAATCCATCCAACTTAGCTTGGAAACAGAGAGATGCGATCCACTTAATAGACCGCAGGACGTATGACATGACTCTAGTCTCCACTACGGCTATTTCAAACTACAAATACCTTTCCCCGGCTTCAAAATTGATATCCTTCCGTTTGTGAAAACCTCTCGGGATAAGTGTACTAAAAGTAGTAGGTAGGATGTAACAATGCAACCCAACCCGAGCCAGTTGATTTTGGCATGTGAGAATGGAAAATGGGCCACGGTCACCCTCCTCACCGTCCACGTATGCATGCATTGTAAATTGTACTCGGAATATTATGCGTTTTATGCTCGAGGATTCGTTGGAAATAAGACCGTAATGTGCTTAGTAATTGGCTTAGCCCTTACACCTTATAATCCACGTGGGAAAAGAGGGATCTGGGGAATGATATTTATTCATGGAGATAGATTATAGTAGTAGGTATAAATGACCTATTTCTAAGGGATTTCGAATTTCCAATGTCACTCAAGGACATATGATCACTTTTGAATATCATACATACTCAGATGAGTATGATGTTTAGAAATTTTCAGCCTGTATAGAGTTTGGGAGATTAAGATGATCGAGATGAAGATGAGATGATTGAAATTCAATCAACTGAATACTGATCGACATGCAGGGAAGGTTATCCGTGTGTCATCTCTTCTAGACTTTATAGTTTTTGACCAGCAACATCCATTTCACTTCTTCCCTTTAGAATTTCAAAGGGTTGGAGTTGCTCCTGGAATCTCATGTCTGCATCCACTGTATCCATCCAGAGGGCTATTGCAAAATGCTTAAAAGTGGTAATATAATATAAATATATATACATATAATATCATCATCATCCCTCTCTACATATTCTACTGACTTAATTTTTTTTTGGCCAGGTGAATACATAAATAAACAGAGATCTCTTGAGCTTCACCGCCGCGCTGGGTTCTGTGAGCTGAGCCTGAGCCCGACAGCCTTATCTCCATATGAATATGAATGTGATCATCAGTGATGGTGGACGAGAGAGACCTTGAAAAATAATCTATCAATCCACGCTTAATGTATCAGGATTATCAAACCAGGCCAGGGAGGGGTGTGGCATGGAGTTGCAATTCCTTGCAGTCTATGAAAACTTGAGAAAGTCTTACTTTTCTTATATTTATGATTTCCTACAGCGGAGAGTTGAGCTGTTTTCAATGAAAAAAAAGAATGATTGAGTTATGAATGATGTAATGGAAATGAAACAAGGGCATATGTCACAGAATGATTACAGTCAACAGTATAACATCGTGACTGAATAAAGTATGGTCGGGTCGGACTGAATGAAAATTATTGAAATATAAATATAATATACTGTTCATTTGTCGCATTTAAAGTTTAGCATACCCTAATGGTAAACGCTAAAACTTTTCAAGTGCATAAAAATATAAGAGGTTCTGGTGTTTAAAGTCCAATAAGTAGTGTAGTACAGTAGGGAAATGGAATATCAATGATAAAATTATATTTTACGAAAAATTCTTGACAATAAGGTTGAATAGGTAGAAGAAGTAAGTTTAGCTACAAGTTTTTTTACAGTGCAGAAATTAATTACGGATATTAACCGCATAATATAATCATAAAACACGAAAGTTGGCTATGCATATGATTTCAAGTAAAGTGGAGAGAAGGAAGTTCTGGGCTTCTCAGAAGCAACAGGTGCCACGCCAATGCCATGCACCAACCGCTACATTTCATCCATTTCGTCTACGTAAATCTATTATAGCCTCGATTAACATACTCTAGCGTAAATATTTCTAACATTTGAAACCAAGAGCCTAACTCGTTAAAAATACTTGATCATAAAGTACATCTTGCTCTGGAACCAATTCCTCAGCTGGAACGATGGGATTCGGATCAATTTTTTCAAGTTATAAGCCCTTAGGATTAGAACAGGGGTCGGCCGATATGGTGATTTTTCTTTAAAAAAATATTCCTGATTGAAGGAATTTTTTGCCTTGCATGAATGCGGTTTAAATGAGGTCAGCGAGACTTGGCCCTTGTCCGGTTGAAATGAAATGTAGATGAGATAATAATTCAGGTCTTAAGTGCTGTATTCTGGACTTCATCCTTGGTAATCGGGGATTGGTCTGTACGGAAGAATTGTAGTACGAACTCCGACAAAATCAGCTTTCACAATGATCTCAGATGTTTAAAAAATCTGGCAAATCATTATAAAAGCCGGAATTGTCGGGTGTGTATGATGCCGTGATGGCATCTTAAAAGTTTATGGCTTCTCAAAGCTGCTTGTCCATCCAACCATTCTGAAAAGAGAACAATGGCTAGTTACAGTAAAATTCCTAACCAAACAAAACTTGGGTATATAATTTTCTGAGAATTCAAACCTGACACGTTGTCCAAACTCACTCAAGCTTTGAACACGTCTTCCAAATCAATGAATGAAGGATTCCACGAAACGACTGAGGTCACAGTCCCAAATCTCACAAGCTACCTGTGGAAGACAGCAATGCAGAACAAAAAGGAGGACAAAGTGACAGTTGTCTTGACAAGAAGGGAATACCTCGAATACTAACTGGGAATACTCTGTTTAAAGGGGAGCCGAAAATATGACATGGTGATAACGGTGAGGCAGGAACCTCCCCGAAATTCCATTGAGCACGAATACCAATCAAAACGTACCAGCGAAGCCAAGTTCTCTTGAGATGGCTGATAAAGCAATTAACCTGGACTGAGATGATGACTTGTTGGAGCCAGTGATGAATTGTCACTCTCTGAATTGGCCATTGAGAGAATGGCCGGATGGATAAGTGAATATAGGGAATACACTGGAACAGCTTGAAATTATCTCACGGTTGAAATCCCAGCTCTGTAAGTGTCCCAACTTTCTAGGGCAGCATAACTGCAAAGCGAGTAGGTATAAGTAAAGTAAGCCGGCAGAAGAGAATAAAGTGGTGGTATTGTAGTATCTGACTGACTGTAGTACAAGTATTGTTGAATCCTCACTTTGAATCCACTGTTGGAGGAATAAGCGATGAGAGGAGAGTTTATGAATGGGAGTGGGTGGCAGGGTGGAATGTTCTTGTCTCACTATCTCACTTTTTTACGAGGACTGCTGATTACAACCGACCTAGCAGCAAGGAACCAACCAACACATATCCTCAGAGCGATACATTTATACATACATTGCACAACCAACCCATCAGTAAAAAAAATTCATAAAATACATTAGCGAGGAGAGAGAGAAAGAGTTGAACCTGAAGAAGGGGTTGCTTGCTTTGCAGACTCTCGACGGTCGTCATCATCTCATCGGCAGAAAGTCATGCAGTTGGTTTGGTTTGGTTGCCATTCCATTCCACCACCAATCCCTAAAGCCCAGGTTGAACTCAATATCTTTCTTCACTGTACCAGCAACAGCAACCAACAGCAGCTAGGACTAACAGCTCGTGATCTGCATAAAGTTCGTTCGTCTCACTCCTCAGCTTCAGCCACCATGTCCACCATCATCACATTCACATCACTAGCAAATTCAACCAGGCAAGGCAGGAGCAATACTCTAGAACATAGAATCAAGAGAGAGAGTTTTAAATGCGATTTGGTTGGAAGTAGGACGAATTGTCTAGACATTGCAGCAGAACCATCACCAGCAACCAACACCAGCAGGCAGGCAAAGAGTTCAACAAAACTAAATACATAGAATAACCACAATGAAATGAAATACATAATGCAAAGCAATCCTATTTTCCTATCCCCCTTCCCCTTAATTCTTTTTCCTTATTTTCTCTCAATGGGTTTTCGCAAGTGTTCAACAGTTAGCAGGCAGGCAGGGACATTCAATATTCAGAACAAAATTATCATTTATTATTATTATCATTTTTTTAAATATTTAATACAACTCTTCTACTCGGCTCAAGTTATCTGTCCCAAACCCAAATTCCTCATTCAACTCGCTAACTATCAATACTAGTCCCTCATTCTGAGCTCAAACTCTCCTGCTCCTCGCCTGTCTAACTGATAATGACACAAGGCAACAGACCCCAAGGGAAGGGAATTAACAACAAGTGGCTCATCCAATCCAATACACCCCATCCACCATCCAGATGGATCAAAATCCTCGCTCATGAAAGAATTAATTAATATTGTAATATTATAATGCCATTTGCCCATTCCCTTCCTCCTCTGTCAGGAAATCCCCAAAATGTTCCTGTGTGAAAGGAAAAAGGTCCCTAATTTTTAAGAAACTGTTCACTGGGAAAGTTGAAGTGCGATGGGAAATGAGATAAGAACAGGTGGATACACGTACAGACTTACTACTTTGCTCGTCTTAAAAGACTGTGCAATTCATGCGAATATTCCCTTTCCGAAAGGGTGGTGGAAGTACTTGATGGTGGCAATTCTTCTCTTGCCGTCTTCCAATGGTCGTCGTGCATCCTATTGTACTACGACGAGCAGATAAGCTAGAATAGAGAAACAGAAAAGAATGCTGCATAGAGGCAGGAAGTAGAGAATCCCATGCTCAAGAGACTGGAAACCCTTCTACTTATGTTCTTATTTAATGAAAGCAACCACCAGTAACACCGAATTTCCTTTAATTACTCACTCACTCACTGATAGTGAAGGAGAGGGACAGGAAGCAATAAAATAGATAATAATAATATTTTCTTCATTACCTTCTTAAAAAAGACTGCAGTTTTTGGAGTCCTATTACGAGTTTGCAACTCCACACACGGTCCTCCTCCTTCCACCACAGAGCCAGAAGAGCCAGACAGCAGATTTATAATCATTCGAGATTTGAGCAGCTCACTATTCACCACAGAACTAGAAGGTAGACTTTTGAGCTTGTCCGTCTCTTCTTCTTCTTGGTCCGTATGTCCAGAGAAGGGAGCACAGAAGAGCCGAATGACCTGTTGCTTCGTTCTTGCTTGCTGATGCTGATGAGGGAATAAGATGACCATTGGAGATTTAAAAAGTGCAAAAAAATGAGGAGAAGAATTTGAAGGAGAGGCTTAGCTTACTTACTCTTTAGAAGAGACTGTTGTAGGAAGGATGATCATCTCATCTCTTCTCTCCTCGTGCCTGTAGTGGATGGTTGCAGGCAGATGATGATGATGATCATGTTATAATGTAATGTTGTTGCAGTGCTGGTGGTTTGGTTTTGGTTCTCTCTCTTAAGAGTTCGTACTGTAAAGTTACTTACAACAGGGACTTTAGAATGGGAGGTAAACGGGAGGAATGTGGACGACGAGGTCAAATTCCTCTGTTCGTCCAACACTCTTTAGCAAAGGAGTCTCAGCCAAACCAAACCAACACCGTCCTCGTCCTCCTATTCAATCCTCTTCAGCCTCGTCGTCATCGAATACGAATCATCACTATCACACACAAAAATATTATCACATCATGAATGATATACTGGGCTATACATGAATCCATCCTAATATTATACCACCCCACAATAATACAATACTCTCTAGCTAGGCTAACCACCTCTGCGAAGCTCATCCTCCACCATTTGCAAATAATATAAATACATCTTGGTCTATTGACCTCTGACCCACAACCCACCACACTCCCTACACCCGATTCAAAACTAATTCATTCTAGGGGACACAAGGATGACAGAGGTCTCATTAAATCATCATTCCCTACGCTACCTAGTCCTTCCTCATCCTCAAGAATGAATGAACGAATGAATGAAAGATACAGATCCGTCTCACCAACAAACAACCCATTGGAGCGATGTGATCGAAATGAATGGCAGGGCTACAGCAACCCCAGCAACAGCTTCAGCAAACTCATCAAGTAGCAACAATAGCAACCACCAACCAACTCCTCGCCGGTTCCGGTTTCCAGATTGACCGCTCTTCTCATCATCTCCATCAATTCCATAGGAACGACAACATCTCCCTTCCCGTCTCTCCTTCTCCTCCTTGGACCTTTAAAAAATAATTAAGAATAAAAAACTGAACTTCAGAGTGCTGGCTTATAAGTTGTTATGCATGTTGTACACACAACACATACTTGACAAGAGTCTGGCCAAACGAGTCCCATTCCCATGAGAAATGAATCCCATACCATTTACACACAACTAACTCCTGGTGGTGGTGGCCACTCTCCTCCCTTGACTCTTACTTCTCAAATCCTCAATTCGACAAGAATCAAGGAATGCCAAATCTCTTCTTAGAGAATGTTTTAAAAAGTCGAATGTATTGGCAGCTGACCAGTTCACTCACTCGGACAAGACCACCAATAAACTCCTTATGAATTCATTCTTGTTCTTCTCTCATTGTTGATTGTGAGAGAGCTTCTTAATATTACAAATATTATAATACTCCAAGTCTTGGCCTTTCAAACCACCACCACCACCATGTCCACCATACATACCGATCATACCACCACCAATGACCAAATGAACTAAACCAAACCAAGACATCTTGTGAATCCAATTCTACAGTCACAAGTCAAGTGTCAAAGTCCACTAAAAGATAACCAACAACAGCACCAGCACCAGAATCAAAACTCAGCTCACTCTCATCTAATATATAACAACTAACTAGCCAACTAACTAATATACATTACCCATATTATAAATTATTATTATCCTCCAACCACTCTAACTCTTCTCCTCATCATGATGATGATGATGATCTTCATCATCATCAACTCTGCTGTCCCTTCTACACAGCCCTAGAGTACAAAATATCCCCATTATTTTATCTACCTTCTTCTTAAACACTTCTCTCTCAAACGCTATAGAAAAAGATCTCCAAGTGTAGCTCTATTTAGTACACTTGATAGTACGTGTGTGTGTGTGTGTGTTTGTGTGTGGTAGTGAATGACTCTCTTTTATGAATGACTTGACTTTTAGAAAAATTCTTTCAACTTGTTAATCCCTTCACCCCTTCTTCTTCTTCCGTACCGTTCCTCCAACTGCCAACCAAACCAACTCCACGTAAATTCCAATAAAAAAACTAAGTTCCGTATAAAAATCTCATAACCCTTTTGCACCATTCAAATGAAACTCCACATACTTCTTCTACACAGAACTCTCCTGTGCATATATCTATCGCTCTTAACGTCTTCTTCACTCCTTTAAACTCTTAACGATGTCTCCCAAAATTATTTTAAACGCCGCCTCATACATATCCTCCACCAGACACAGATACAGTGTACAATATAAACTTTACTACATATTACCATCACATCCTAGATCCTACACACCCATTAAACCATTACACACGTTGCCCTCACTCTCTCTCCGTTATCCCAATTCCAAGTTAGACCAACTTGGAACAAAACTAGGGATTTCGAATCATATAAATATACACACGCAACATACCCACCTACTGTATCTCTACATGATCTCTACTACTACACAAGATATGTCCTATACAATTCTTTTCAACTTCTCTCTAACTCTTCAGGGATTTTTTTATAATGCTTTTTAAGACTATCTTGTTCTGCTTGTACTCTTCAGAGGAATTTCCCTTGTCATCTCTACTACTATTGCTATTTGCTACTAGAAGCTATCCTGCCAAAGCTTATGCATACCAAGAGATACAAGAGAGAGAGACTCTCTGAATTTTGTAGTAAGTAGTAGTAGATTGTGTAGTATTATGGAGAGAGAGAGAGAGACCCATCATTTTTGTGTATAGCAGAGAGAGCCTCGTTTTTTGGAGACCTGTGAGAGATCATAAAAGTACTAGCACACGTCTTGGATTATAAAGACGTGGACCGTAAGACTTGTTACGGGGAGATGTGAGGAATTTATATAGAGATTTTGCCAATAAGGAGAGAAAGGGTTGAGCTTCTTGGTGGAATCTCTCTCTCTATCTACTCAACTCTTTGGTCATTCCTTTTACTATTTCATTATAATAATAATGATAAATAAAATAAATATCCAATACTTTAATCCAATAAATATTGCAGCCGGCTTCCTTTGGCTCTCTTCTACCTTTGGTGGGATATAATATTTCCGAGGGAATCCTAGCAAGTAGTAGAAGAAGTAGCAATAGTAGTTCCTTAGAGTTTTAGTCCAACCAAGATATATGGACACGTAGAGAAAAAAAAACGCTGGGTTGTTGGCTTTTTTGTGTGAATTAGAAAGGTATGTTACAGGATGAACATGAACTCCCTAACCAATACTAACACTAACTACCAAACTGTGAACAAGTAACAAAACCGACTCGACTTTCGACTTGGCTATCTCGAATATATATTTTTATATATCATATCTAGACACTTCTTTAACATTCAAACCCACAACTAACTACAAGACTAAAGACGAGAGCTACAATACAAAATACAACTACAACCATCTACTCGTGCATGTACAGTGGGAACTCTTCAACCTGCAACTCCGTCCCTGTCAACTATGCCATTATAATATTTTTAAAAAAACTCTATGAATTACTCCTGCATATTGCAATCTCCCAATCTTCTCAGCCTTTATTGTTACACACAGTTCTCGTCTATCTCCTTGCATACTTGTCTTTTTTATTAATACAAAAGATTCTCGAGCAGAATCTACTACCACTACCAACTACCACCACGGCTACTACTACAAACTTACACAAGTCTAGAGACAAAAATCTCCCTACCTATCAAAGACAAAACTACACAAGCTACAACCTACGTGTACGAGGGTTTTAAACCTTTAATGCTTCATAATGATGGATAAAAAAAAGTGCCACTGCCATCCACAAACCCTATCTACTACTCTATAGAGACCTTTTATTCAAAGCTATATAATTTAATATGATGGCGATGGCAGGGAGGCATGCAATGCATCTCAAATCCAAATATCGCAACCCAAGATCGGCAATAGCAATCCCAGGGAAGGAAGGAAGGTCTCTTAACAAAGTCTTATTAAAAAAGACAGGAGAGAGAGAGAGAGACAGGGTTAGAATATTATATATCCTACACATACCAACTACATCCTACAATCTTTTTAAAAAAATTAACTACAACTAGCTCCTTATATCACGCTTTTCAAGAGTTTAAGCCGTCTTCAATACCATGAGACTCACAGAGGGATGGGAAGAAGTCTCAAGACTCTCAAAGATTATCTAGACTCTCCTAGGCTACATCCTATAATAATAATAGTCATCCTATAGTAAAGGAAATACTTACCAACTCTAGCTCTAGAGTACAGTCTGGCTATAAGCTGTCTCGAGTTCTTTTTCTAATGGTTTACAAATCTTAAAAAACCTCATATGTACAGCCTGCTTTCCCAGCCTGAATATATTATATACACACACACACATCCGAATCTCTTTTTAAAAAGGCTCGACCGTAAAATATAAAAAAAACATCATACCTACGCTCCACCATCCATATTGCCATTCCTGATATTCTAATGGTGAGAATAGAATACTACATGCCCAAAACACTATGAAACCCATGCAAGTTTAACTCACCATTACTAACTACTAAAGGAGAACTAACCATAGGAATTACTTCACCACAGTCAGAGGAGACAAGTATATTATAGAACCCACACTGCCACCACTACTACTAATATTCTTGCATATATTTTTTTCTCTCCTATTATATACATATATATAATTCCCGAATGTAACTAACTTTGTATGCTCGGAGATAGATATAAAGATTGAGTTAGTTAGTTCTAACAGTTGAGAGCGACTCTCATACTTAAAATACTAACACTACTCTGTGTGTTACGTGTACGAGTGTGTGTGTTATTATTATTATGGATGACGTGGAACTTGGGCTTCGACCCAAGTTAATTCCATTCCTAACAATCCTAACTAACATCCTAAGCAACCCATCCATTAAAAAAGTGGTGAGAGAGGAAACCCCCTAGACACCCTGTATAATATCTCTCTCCAACTCTATATACTTTAAATATATGATAAATATAAATATATATATAAATGTATCTATGATAATGCTGAATACTTGAATGTTAACTGCTAAATGAATGCATTATGTTATTTTATATTCAATTCGGCTATCCCCTCTCTCCTCGAGTCTACCCTCTTAACATTTAGCTTCGGGTTGCTTGGTGCCTCTTTGCAAATTTCAGATACACAGATAGAGAGATATATTTATGAAATAAGTAGATTCGAGACCATGAAAAATACTCAACAACTAATCCCTCAGAGCCTGAGTTACCATTTGCCATGATCACCATCATGATGATGATGATGATAATATGATCATCATCATACACATCTATACAAAAAAAATATCTCTCTCTAAACAACGATACAAGATACGAGAAAAATGGGATTGCGATGGGATGCAGCAGCCAAAGCCAAGGAACTTAAAACTCGAAACTCGACTAACTCTTCAAGCCTAGGGAAGGCGCTTTAAAAAAAATACATATAATATTTTTTTCCCCTCAAAGATTGCACCATTTATCCCTTTGAAATGCTCAAGATTCAACTCGACTCAACCCTCAAGAATATCACAAGAGGAAAGAGGGATAAAAGTTTTGATATTGAAAAGAGAGGAAAAAACGCTGGGAGAATGGAGACGAAGGAGCGAATTGTTAAATGAATGAAGGGATGGTTCATGTTCATAGTGTTCATGTCATAGTCATGGTGGGTTAAATACCGTACATGATTACATAGGGAGGAGACTCTAATGAGATGGATGCTGCAGTGTGTATGTAATATTATTTTCTATGTATGCATACTGTGGAGTTTAGTTGGTGGTGATAGGGATGATAATGAGATGAGAACTTCCGGTACGAATTTATATGTACGGAATCCGGGAACATATCGACTAGTTGGAGTCGAGATTCAAGCCTCAAGGTGAATAATGCCGGGTGACTCCCTATCTCTCAAGAGGATCAAGACATGCCGGCCGATGGGCTGAATTATTTACCAAAAGGACCTGCACCACCACCGGCTTTTTATTACATGGAACGAAAATAATTACTAGGGAATGACACCCCCATCATATCCAATACCATTCCCCATTACCATACCACCCTGCTCTCTGTACTTAACGTTCACACCAACTCTAACGGTGAACGGTCCGAAATATATGTATTTATTTATGAATTATCCCTGTGCAGCTCTTCTGGTTTATAAAAAGGGTTAAGGACCATGTGGTGAGCACACCAGTCACCCGGACCCCGAGAAAAGCCCGAGGTGGTCTGTGGTCTGTCCTTATGAATGAAAATATTTTATATCTAATCCAAAGCTCACTTACCACCAATAAGGAGCAGGAGCCGATCTCGTCCCCGATTCCCGGGAAATCAAACCGGTCTTTCCCGTCCACCCGGGTACAAGACCAAGACGAAAAGGGAAACTTGTCCGTGTCCGCGTGCAGTACCTCAGGCTGTCGATCAGTTCTTGACTTGGGATGGGTAGTTAATTTTTTTCAAACTTGAAAATGTGGGCAGCAAGGTTGAAGGTCGACATCTTTGATTTGACTCAATTTGCTCTCTAAAAGCTGGGCTGATGGTGGTGACCCTTCCCAGACGATTTTCCACCACCTGGGCCCTCGGAGGTTGCTCTTGTTCAAGGGGCTTGGGGGACACTTGTTTCGATGAGTTCTGGAGGAGTTTCGATGAGAATGGCTGAGGTTGAGGAGAAGAAGGATGTGGCATGGGCTGTTGATGACTTGGAAATGCCTTGCCTTCCCATTGCCACTCCCCAGACAAGTGGCGAAGAGAGAGAATGAATGGCAGCTCACACAGTACAGTGTACACACACAGACACACATTCCTCAGCCAACTCGATGATTCCCGTCTCTCAACTTTTCCTCCACCATAGGGAAACCTGAGATCAGCATTCTTAACCTCCTAGATATTCTCTCCATCTCTCTGTCTACATAATTTATATAAACTCTCTTTTGGAAAGACAAAAAATCTATTGGATTTAAATATTTAAATCATCTTAGAAACAACTACCAGAAGGACTAGGGAGCAACTAGTAAGTAGTAGGTAGTTGATTAGTTAACAGCTTTTGGCTTATGTTTATGTAGCTGGGGTAGAGCTGGTGTGGGGAGGTACGTGAGGGTCTGTAGGAGGACAGGGTAAAACAAACTTGGTGGAATTTATGGGATTAGCAGAGGAAAAAATAATATTTGCAAAGGATTTGAATTGCGAAGAAAATACATGTTGATTTTTTTTACGGATTTTTATTAAATGATTTTTTTAGTGGGGGAAGTTTGCATGGATTTTAGAGAGGCCACTTTTGGGTCTGCTTGATTTTTGTATTTAAAATTTGATTTGGTTTACATTTTTTAATTCATGGACATATGGCTGGGTGACCCCTACTGATTCCTGGAATATAAACTTACCGTCTAAGATGTTGGCAGGGGAAGAAAATTTGTAAATGAATACATTTTCAATGTTTCTATTATGAATTTCTTATAATAAGGTTAAGGATTGAGACCCTTAAGAGTTAAGGCCTCCCAAGGGTAGCAGGATATAGTTTAGTGTATGGTTACTTTCGTGGAGTAATCCGAGGTCATTGGTCGAAGGTCAGATGTAGCGGGTTAGATTAGGGGACCCGAGTACGAGGTACGGTTGACGGTGTCCTTCAGAAGGTTTCCAAGGAAAGTACAACTACTGACCGACTATATATGGACTGAGAGGATGGAAGGTCATATATCTGTAATTGACCGGTTGCTAATTGGGTTTGAAAATTTTTATTTAACAATTTTTATTCGGATCCTTCTGAATAATTTCAGAATCGATTTTGCATGTATGGAGATTTATGAGAGATCGCCAAATAATAAATTTGCAGGGAAGTTACAGTAATGATGATTGAAGATGTAATGTGTAATGTAGATATGCGAATATACAAGATTCAATAACTGATTAATTTAAAAAAAAATAAAAATGTTTTCATAAAAATTTGTAATTTCCATATGTAAAGATTGCATAAAATTTCAAATATGAATGATTTTCGCAATTTACGATGCTTGAATTATATCCTATAAATATGTCTGTTCTTCTGTTCTTCACAAGGCCACGATTTTCTTCGTTTCCTCTCCAATTCTTGTGAAAACTGTCTTTAATTGGTCGACATTAGTAACACAATATTTACGAAAGGGTTAAGGATATTTACAGATGTATACAACGAATTTAGTGGAACCTTGTGCCATTTTTCAGTAAAAATAAATCAACCCCCGCATATCCGCATTCTCTTCTTGAGTTCAGAGAATTGTTATCTTTTCCGTATACATTATACATACATTTACATATATTCCATGTTCCTTTGAATTCAGACTTTTAACAATAAATTATAATATTTAAGCTTTACACAGCAAGCTTGATATTTCCAAAATCTATAAGCTAAAACCAAGGACACCCTGTACTATGCTATATACACACTCACAAAGCATTATTTCAGCTCAAGAATTTAGATCTCCTCTCCATCTTCAAGACTTCAAGAAAAGGCTCAAATCTAATTGTTAGAGATTTATTGTAATTCTAGAAGATCGTAGGACAGTAGACGTTAAGAAACTGGCTGTCTGTGCTGGAAATTGTAAACATTTAAATTAATTCCAGACTCCTTAGTATGCGTATGGGCTAAAAAACATGCTTTCTCCATCGTCAGATTATCTTGAGCGCAATCAGTATGACCAAGTGAAAGTAATGCAAGCATATGAAGTTCTAAGAAGGGTCCTTTGAGCAAAGATTTGGAAAGATCCCAACAGGGTTTTTTAATATTTTCAGCTTGACGAGAGTTGCATGAGGGAGTTGATCCGCGTTCAATCCTGAATTATTCATACAATATCGATTGATTACATTTGTTTGTATTGCACTCCCTGCAACTCTTTACCTCTTTAGTTTGGGCGAACGTGCGTGGAGATAATACGACTTTGAATCCATACCTGGGGACTTTGTAAACATTGAGAAATTCATTTCACCCATCTGGGTTCAACATTTTATCGTTTAGAAGGGTTGATGTTGGTAAAGCAATGGCATAAGCATTCGAAAAGCTTCTAGGTTTATTAGCAATCTTTGGGAAATCTAATGTTTTTTGGCATGGACTTGGATAGTCTAAGCGTTTTACTAATTTCCACTTTGAATTTAATTAACTCATCCCCCGAAAACATGTCCTGCTTTCTTTCTGCTTTCACCAACAATGCTTATGATAGTATGAAGTAAAAACAGCTACTCATGCAGAATTTTAATTTTTAATTTAAAAAAAATAGCATGCTGATTATGAAAAAATCACAACAGATAATATAAGTTACAAGCAGTTCTAGCGTAGAGCGTATCTGGAAGACTTAATAACATCTTTCATGAATAACTACAGTCAACAGTAAAATGCGTCAGGAATTACTTTGTTTTTAAATCATTTCTAAACGCCACTAAAATTGTTGAATCAATCAGATTCCCATGCTATTTATTTCCACACTGATTCGAATAAATTCCCGAGGCGATTCCCCCAAGTCGAATTAAGACCTTGCAAATACTCTGATAAAAAAACCTTATCGACACAGCTTGCAAAAAATTGATCTTTCAACTAAATAATTCCTAACAGTTTCCCCCAAGAGCCAAACTCTAATGCCCTCAGAGATAAGAGTACCCCTCCAAAAGTGTAAATTTTTCAAAATACATGTAGAACCAAATTCCCCACCCCCTAAAAGCACTTGGCCGAGCTCAGGAGAAAAAGCCAAGAAAAAAACCCGGTGGACCACCATCACAAATCCAAACAAAAACAATTAATCCCCAGTAACGAAAACTAGCATGAGTGAAAGCACTTAACACCTTCCACTTCCGGCCCGACACCTCGGCCACTTACCACCCACAGCACCTAATAGCCATCGAGAATCCACACCGACCTGGTAGCCATCTCTTGCTCCATCCCCAAAGCCCCCTACATTACAGTAGATGGAAAGGAAGAGTGATAGTGTGGGAAAAGCCACGTCAGTCTCCAAAATCCAAATGTGACATTCGGCAAACTATTGGAAAAAAACTTGTGTCTCTCTCTCTCTGCTAATTGTAATCAGACATTATCTCCAGGCTCCTTAACCAATTCACAATCACTGGAGGTGGATTAGTTAAGAGACCACATACCCACACTCCCCCGTCCATGCTCCGCGTCGGCTTGTCAAATCCTGGAGACTCTGACGGAGAAGGTCAACGTATTTAAAAAATATATATAACTCTCACAGGCTTAAAAGTTTTATGAACTTGGCACCTGCCTGACCCTTCCTCTGCCGGGTTGCCCTTGTGAAGGTCTTGCTGAGCCTTTGTTGTTGTTGGGAGAAGGGAGGATTTATTTATTTTTATTGTTGGGATTGCTAAGAGAGTTAGTTTAACAATGAATATCTTTCGGTTGGCCGGGGACTTGGCCCATCTTATGGCTATTATCATCCTACTCCTTAAAATATGGAAGACTAGGAGTTGTTCAGGTAAGCTTCATTTGTTTTAAACACCATTAGTAGCGTCAACTTGACAGTTTGACACACCAAGGTGTCGAGGGTTCAAGAATCAAGAGTAACAATGAAAAGTTGATTCAGATTTGAACCCTGTTGACTTTTTTAACGATTGCATAGGGTTTTACTGATGAGCGGTATGTTTTTTTCCCCTTCAGGAATAAGTGGAAGATCGCAGGTGCTGTTCGCCCTGACCTATACGGCAAGGTACTTGGACTTACTGACAAACTTTGTCAGCTTGTATAACACAACGATGAAGGTGTTCTTCATTGCGGCGAGTTACGCGACGTTGTATTTGATGTATGTCAAGTTCAAGGCTACCTATGATTCTAATCATGACTCGTTCAGGTAAGTTCAGCTAGTTTATCAATGGTATAATGAGTTGGGAAGATTTTAAAGACCGTAGGGAACTAATTGCATGGTAATTATGTTTTGGTTTTCAGGATTGAATTTCTTCTATTGCCCGTGACCATCTTGGCCCTTATCCTTAACCATGAATTCTCCTTCATGGAGGTACGTTGAATTCGAAAGTACAGTATCACAATCAATTGATGACTTTGACTTGGTATTTCAAAATTAATTTACATAATTTCAGATCACATGGACGTGGAGTATCTACCTTGAGTCGATTGCGATTCTACCACAGCTTTTCATGGTGTCCAAGACCGGCGAAGCAGAGACAATCACAAGTCATTACCTCTTTGCCCTTGGGTCTTACAGATGTATGTTGGGTTTATTTTGATTTGTGGGAATTTGGGGATTGTTTTATAATTTCATTGCTGAGCTGATTCTTGATAATGTTGTCACAGTGCTCTACATCTTTAACTGGATCTACCGATATTGGGACGAATCTTATTATGACCTCATCGCTATCTTCGCTGGTGTCATTCAAACTGTCCTGTATTGTGATTTCTTCTATCTTTATGTTACCAAAGGTAAAGGGGGAACCGTTCTTCGTGTTTAGAGTCGATTCAGCCCATTGCACGATATTACGGACAAGTTTTATATGGAATAAAATCCTGTAAATGGGAACTCTATTTTGAGACGGAAGCTTTAATTAGCATAAATATTAAAACCGCAGAAGCCCCCTAAAGTACTAAATAGCACCTGTGAGAGGAAAAATTGTGCAATCGGCTAGATCGACAGACCCACAAAACTTTTAATTTAAAGTAGAATTTTGTGTACATAATTTAAGCCCCGTTTGAGTACCTATGTAAGATTTTATCCAATAGTAGGGTTCCGAAACACTACAATTCGTATAAGAGCCTGTTAGGTCTTATAAAGAATTCAAAGAGATCGTAAATATAAAATGAATTGATCGGATAGTTTATGAATGAAGAAAATCCTCACAAATTGATCCTAAATCCAAAAGGTTATCATCGTTCATACGTAAACCTTAAAAAGCTATCAGACAGAATGAGAACCCTAAGTACATACAAATATCCTCATTTTATTAATGTCACTTACTCGAATTGAGTCTCGGGGATTCCTTGTTCGTGGTAGTGGCAATTTTTACCGGTTTCTGCCAAAATCAGAATGAATGTTCAATCCTGAAAGTCGACATAACTCTCCCAGTTTGGTTCGGCTCAATATATCTCAATATCTGTCCTTGTTTTCTTTCAGTGTTGAAGGGAAAGAAATTACAGCTCCCAGCCTAACCGATTCAAAAAGCCAAGGGGGGAAAATGGATAGCAAAATCCGAAGAAAGAAACATGGAGAGTTATCCTATTAATTCCTGTCATAAAAATTAACGGAATGACATTGATGGTGTGTAAATAAATTTTGTAAACTCAATCAATATGCTGTTTTCAAAGAAGTAAATATTAATTGATTCCTTGTTCCATCCAAACTTTCATTCGACATTTTGAGTTCTGATTTCAAATTGTTAACAACCACCTTACATACCATGTTAGCTTGTTAAGGTCTTTGAGCTCAAAGTTTTATACGGAAAAGTCATGTTCAGTTCTCTTAAAAAGCACACACACGTCTCTCCCGTTTGTCTCCATTTTCTCGAGCTCTCTGAGGCTGAAACTAGATATATAATTGAAATATATAAGGAGCCATGATATTTGGGAGTGTATTCGAGAGGTAGAAAAGTTTTTAAAATAATAAATAACAATTTAATATGCTTAACGCTCTATTCTTTCTCAGAATTCCGTAGCATCTATTCATCGAATCCTTACAACTTCCCTTCATCTCAGACTACGGTGTCCCTGAAGTGTCTTACGTATTTAGACGTGAAACACTTGACTTCTCAATGAGGTCTATGAACTCAGGATTCTTTACCTCGACCTAGAGTACCTGGGGAAATTCAACGCAGAAGGAATATAAAGTTTTTTTTCCCCATAAAAAAAGATTGAAGCATTCATTTCAAATTACTCAATTTCGAACTGAAACATTCTACCTTAATAATTTATCAAACTTATTGAACTACATGTCCCATTCGTCAGCATAGCAATGGATGATCAAGGGGAGGCTCGTTTCCATTTCCATTCTATGTACCTGCGACTAGCTTATGTTTCTCTCGTTATTTCAATGGAGATTTTAATGAGCTCCATTGTAAGGAAATGATAATCAAAGATCAGAAGAACCTATATGGTATAAATATATTCCTATATAATTTAAGAAACATTGATGATAGTCATGATGCTAATAACATAATGGATTCATAATTTAGCCTCGGGGATCAAGGTCAGATGCCTAAATCACTATCCAAAGTCTCCCAAAATAAACTAAATAATTTTTTGAAATAAAATTAGTTCTACGAAGTTCGTCGGTAAGTGCCCAAAGGCTCTCTAATAATATCGTTCAAATTGGAATTCATCGAAAAGTGTTATATATAGACGTTGTGGTACAATAAGTCGATCTTTTTTTACTTCAGTTATCTTTCAGATCAAAAAAAGCATAATCTTTGCTATTAGTATAAACGTTGTTTCAAGTTAGTTAAATCGTATCAAATTCTAGCCTGGCCTTTCATTAACTACTCCATAAGCTAATTTAAAAAACTTTTGATGAGATTACATCAAACTACATCAAAAAAAACTCATGCAAGTAGAGTCCTTTTAAAAATCATCAAAGGCATGTAATTCCATTCCAAGTGACCCAGTTTAAGTACCCAAGTATCTTAGTCTTCTTACCCCCATTATTTGATTGTCTAATTCCATACCATTCTCTATAGGTCTTTCCACAGTCCCCATTAAATTCCATACCAGACGGCATCCACGTCTCAGCTCAAACCCCAGTACAACCCCAAATTCTTCACCGCTGACAAACAATTCAAATCAAATAGGATAACCGACAACTATTACAAGATAATGGACATCAAAAATGCATGAGATAACCCCCAAGCAAATGCCTGGAGCTTTTACAAGGCGGCTATATAAACTCAAGTCCTTTATTGGCCTTTGTGAGGGTTGTAATATTTATAATCCCTCTGCCAATATTTCTCTTCATATCTCATAATCCCGATAATCCTTGGATTCCATTTCTCAAAATATGACACTTAGATAGTCCAGTGTGTGTCTCCTCTGTTTTTCTCCAGGGCTGGTTTCCAAACGTCCAAGTGGGGGTAACTGGGAAATCCGAAAGGTTTTTGCAAATAATATTTGCACACACTCTTAGCATAATATATGACAATCTATGGGATTCAATCAACACGAAAGCTGGGAGCATGTGGTTGTTTGCACACGTTTCCTTAAGTTGTTCTTTGTACCAGGAGAAGCAAGAGCCTCTACCCGACTCCAACACGTTCTCTCTCCGATAGAGAAGAGAATTGCACAGAAAAACCCGATTTCGGAGAGTGAGTTACTATTACTGTTACCCGTTTATAGCAAAATCTTTCCCTCGACATCACTCCAGTCGTACATCTCACTTTCCCAAGACTAGTACAGCTTAAGAGTTCCGCAGCTTGTGATAGTATCATCATCCCTCCTCCCAACCAAGTCGAGACTCTATTTTATTTTATTTCCTTTTGGAAAATTTGATAAAACATTTTCAAATAAAATCTTGCATATAAATTTAAGCCAAAGACTTGGGGAAAAAACACATCTCGTCCTTCTACGTCCCATAAAAACATTAATACTCTCAAGTTCCCAAGGTATGAATCAAGAGTGATCAAAAAACTCCTTAAAAAAAGTCGTAAAGACAACTCGTGAGCCGTGGTCCTGTCAGATAAGCTGTCTCAACTTGACCCGTTCATAAATATCCAAGTCGTTATAATTCCAAGAGTTGGAGTTGACAGTCGTGGTCATAAGAGCCATGATGAGTGCTTGTGTCGCGTTCCTCCATCCACTCGTTTCGACAATCTCAACAATTCTGTAATGTGTGACGAAATCAGTATAAATAAGTTTACTCCATTCCATCAGACTTAAGTCATAGTCTTAACCGTAGGGGGATTATTAATAAATTCCAATAAAATTCGAAAGGTTGACATTGTACAAGAGTTTATTTGGGTTAACCCTACGCCTACGGGAAGGCCAGCTTGGCTGTAATAACATTGCCAATAGCCACCTCAAAACTCAATATGCTTGGGTGTATTAAAAAATATGATTACTACGTCGATGGCCTGACATCAAACATATGAAATAATATGAATGAACTCCTCTAGGAATCTTCCACAACATTTCTGACACTCTTGTACACCAAGTAATAGAGACGATTTGTTTATGTAGAATCTCGTGTTCAGCTGATGTTCCAACTGATTTCTTTGCAAGTGTGTCTGAGACAGGGAACTTGATACTACAGCCCCTTGAGATAGGTCTCGAGTTTTACTAAAAGCTTCAAGCTTCACACAAACTCTGTTGACTAGACCCCAAAGGCCAAAGAGTGGAAATTTTGCACAAAAGCCTTGTTATACTTTGGAAAAGAGAATTAGCTGATTACTCTACAAGCCGAAATAAATATAAAATAAACAGTATGGTGTTTGTGAACTGGGTTGGAAGAAGATCGTCCTAATCCTAATCCTCCGTCTCGTCTTCTTATTCTCAACGATTCAAGTCTCCGAGACATTAATAAGATGGGAGGCCCCGACGGACTAATTTACTGCAAAGGAATCACATTCGCGTATAATTCCAGTGCCACCACCCCCACATCCGCGACAGGGACTCACATTAAAAAGATGAAGAGCATCAGAATGTCTGGAAGGACGGTTATCATCCATCTAGCCCTTTGGGCACTTGTACTGCTTAACGTACCTAGCTCAGCTATTTCAGAATCAGCCCATAAACCGACCTCGGTCCGACTTGGAAATGCTGGGGACGAGGAAGGAAGTCAAAGCTTGGGGCTCAGGTCGGGAAACTATGGGGAGATTTTAGAGTTAAAGCAGCTCATCCCCACGGGTAGTCAATCAGAAATTCGAATTCGGTCCTCCTTGCCCTCCAGGGATGTCAATTCAACGTCTCGGAGCAATCACAATGTTCTTCAAATAAGACAACAGGGGTATGGACATCCTGGACGTCTCACGAAATCTCAGCACCCTACTTCCACCATTAATTACCACGTGGATAACAAATGTAGTGCGAACGTAAGGGAATTATATTTTTCTTGAAGCTCAGTCTTAAACTAATTGTTTACAATTAACTAAAGAATTAACTTTGTCTCCTGCTCTTGATTTTGAATTGTTTTGTTTAATTATTTTAAATTCCAGGATAACAAGACGAAGGTCGAGGGGTACTCAACCCTGTACGGGTACTTGACGGGTGTCGGGGTCCATCGGTTTAATCAGACAATTACAATTGGATTCCTCTCCCCGTACAATCAAAATCCTTTCAGCCTGGGTGCTATTCGACTTGCAGTCGAGCGGGTCAATAACGACCCTAGTATCCTTCCTGGGAGGACGTTGGAGTACATTTCTGCAGATATTGGAAGGTATTTCAAAAGCTAAGCCAAGGCTGTGATGTTTAAACAGCTGAAATTAATTTAGCCCCGGAAGTTGTTGAGAAAAAATATTGTTAGCCCAGAGTTCATTTAAGGCCAGTCACGACTTGTCCACAAGCTTTAAAAGAAGGGGGGATTCATTTACTATTTTTTTTAAACGTCATAACATAACCCAATGATATTAAGTACCAATGACTTTAGTACCTAATAAGATCTTCCTTGTGATTTCCTATCTTCCAGCTCTGAGTTACTCCTGACCTCATTGCCCATCCGGGTAATGACACAGATGAGAGACAAAGGCACGGTTGCTTTTATAGGTGGCCCGGAAGATACTTGTGTCTCAGAAGCTCTGGTGGCTGCCGCGTGGAATCTTCCCATGATATCTTATGTAAGTTCCCCGTCAAAAAATTTATGCTTGGAGTAGTCGGACCACTACTGCCGCTACTCAGCCTTCCCAATATTTGTATATCTGGAGTATCCACAAAGCTGGGGAAAATGGACAAGGGATAAACTAAAGCTAAGCCAGGGCTGGGCAGACATGGCTTTTTTTTTTTAACTCACTCTTAGAAACTGGATAAAGAATGAGTTAGGGCCAATTCAATTCATAGCTTAGATCTGTATCTCCTCATCTGATGTGCTGGTTCTGTCTGCCCCCAACTCACCAGGGCTTAATGTAATAACTGTTCGACTCTTGACTGCCTCTGTTTTTAGGCCAACTTCACCCATCTATTCTACCTTATGGACAGTTCCATTCTCGAGTCCGAAGGAATTGTAAATACAATTTGGCCTAATTCAAATATACCATCGTCCTCCGTCTCTCTTTCTTCCCGTCAAGATTACATCTTGGTAGTTACGTTTGTTACAGCTCTGGCTTTCTGTGACTCTAGCCAGTTCTCGGTTTTAGGTATGAGGTATGTGGGGTGCAGATGGTTTGGATTTTTGTTCTCAGAAATTTGTAGAACAAGACTCCATGTCCGCTTTTGCTTCGTCTTGTGGAATGATAATCTTAGACTAATGTTAGTATCAGATCGTATATCATGAGTTCATGATACATTCCATAAATGGATGAGGGACGATGTTTGGAAAGTTGGATATGATGGGGTATTAAAGTTTTTGCTAGTTTTTTTATACAAAATAAGTAGTTAGGAGATATGACATCCTCATGATAAATGAAGGGAAAGATAGGGGCAGAAAAAACTCTCAACAAAAAAATTGTAACTCGATTAGAGAGGAAGAAGATCTGCCAGCTTTCACTTTAGCTTTCTCCTTGGGGCAAATTGAGACGGAGGGTTTGTCGGAACGTTACCAACTTTTTTTGGCCCGCTTTCCCCGAGTAAATCCACTACTGCCTGTACCCCTTTATGTAGATAGTTCTTTGGTGGAGATGATGCAGTGGTTAAGACTTGATAGGTATTTGAATTAATATGTATTAGAATAATTAAACATTTCCAAGGTTTAATGTCGAACGAGATTATATCATAGGAATTGGCGAATCTTGTTATTATGAACACAAGGATTGGTAATGAATTTAAAGTGTCGCCTTGTTACTTTGAGAATAACACTCTTAGTTTCAAGTTTCAAGGTTAATAATGAAGGGTTTAAAAGATTTGCTTGTATTTAGAATTGTATATTTGCATGGCTAGACTTGAATGTTTGATGAGATTAGGCTAAAATTCATGGAAGGTGTAAATTTTAAATCGGTTGGGCTGAAATCAAAATGCGGCTAAATTCAGATGAAACAGATCCGATTGATCATCGCAAAATTCCATGGAAATTCCGTCAATACTATCTCTTGCAATGTCCCTGTATACCCCCCCCCCTCCTGGGGCTAAAAGGATATCCAATTGTCCCTGAAACTCCCTTTGCCTTGACTTTAATACTTTCCAAGCTTTTCGCAAAAGCTTATCCAGTTTCAGTATGCAAATGCCCTTCCCCCCACACCAATAACAAACATGTGGAGGATTATATTTCACTAGAACCCTATGAACAATCCCGAAACTCCGATGCAGATAAAATCCTAGGAATGTGAATTTATCACATTTTTACACAAATATACACACACGAAATTTATTTACATCCATACACAACAACACAGCCTGGCTTGACGTGCACATACTAGACTAGATCTTGAGAATGTACATACAATAAAGTCGAATTAGGTGACATGACATTCTAAAGGCTAAGATCCAAGTCCCCAAGAGCATCTTCCTCTCATCTCTATAAGAGAAACGCTCCGAGTGGGCGTTCTTTGAGTTCTTCCATTGTCGTCGAAAATATAATCTAATTTTTATCACCCCCTCTTGGTAATACGGTAAGGGAATAATAATAATCTCCGCCCTATAAAAACTAGAACAATCCGTCCGTGGGCATTAAATGCGTGTTCTTCCGTATTTAATCCTCAGACGGTTAGATCACAATAATTTAAGGCCTATATATAATAAGCACATCTTCCAAAGCTGAGGAAGCCAGACCAAAAGATCTTGTTAAGATCCCCGAGAATGTAGGCAAGTTTTATTGGGATTATTGTGCGTGGACGTAAAAGAGCGTGAGTCGGAAGGGCAAGTAGCCTTGGCCTGGAAACATTGCCCCCGGAAGACAGGAGGAAAGTCTAGAAGGATCTGGTCATGTGGGTCAAATAGTTATTGCCAGGGGTGACTATGGGCTATGTCTTTAAGATAATTTCCTCTCACTGGCTATATTTATATATATACACCACGCTCCCTTGTTTGATCTCGTGGATTAGGATGTGGAGATAGGCTTTGGGCTCTTATCAAATCAAGTACGGGCTGCCAGAGTGAACTTGATATTGGATATTTGATATCTCCTCCCAGACTTGGTTCCATAATAAGTCGGTAAGGGTAGTAATCATCCTCATACGTCTTGGTGATTTCTCGGTAGTTTCGAGTGATATATTTAGGTACTTGGATGTGTAGGGGGAAAAGTTCACGGGTGGATTCATTCTGAGGACAGGAGAAGAGTCGAGTCGGGTCAGAGATCTTGTTAATAAAATGTCATAATATTTGGCATACGCGTATACTGTAGAAAGGATTTCTACTCTTGTGGCAGATATTGAACGTAGGGACTAGTTTGGGCTGGTCTTTTTGGAAACTTTTTTGAAGGGTTGTAGTAAAATGATGGTGTAAACGGAGGGTATTTGTATACATGCGATTAGATCGTAAAGTAAGAGGTCTTTTCCTGGGTCAGATTTGCAATCAGACGGAGGAAGCAGGGCATAAAGAAGACCCCTTGCTGGGATTGTTTGAAGTCTTGAAGTTTCTCAGAGAGAGATATGGAACTTGATGGGTTGGAAGGTTTTCACAGCATCCAAATATACCCACACTGATTCCAGGATTGTAGTACATAGGGTTGCTTCTGAGAATGTTTGAGATTGGGCGGATGATCTGTAAATGTCAGCAAATATTGGCCGGAGCTGTTTTAATGTAACAAGCTCGTAAATAAGGTAAGAAAGTGTATGGAACTAAATTATAGGAGTCAATTCCTGAGCAGTTTTTTTTCTGTGATTTAAAAGGTGTGTCATGTTCAATGTTTATAGTTATTTTTTAAAGTGGTACGGGAATTGAGAGTTTGTACACGTAAGAGTTGGGGTCCTTGTTTCCGGAAATTGGGACCTAGACGTTTGTTTAGAAAGTTCTTTGAACATAGATTGACTCAAAGTAGAAACTGCAACTGGTATGGGATAGATGGGTTGGATATGAGATACCGGACTGAAGCCGACCATGAAAGCATTTAATTTTAATTTTAGAAAAGGTCGGTTTGTCGTAATTGGAGACTCAGGATCAAAGAAACTATTTGAGCCAATATCAATTCTAGTTTGGAGTCTGTGGGTTGGACTTTAGTGCCAGTGCAGGAGATTGATGATGCGGAATATCACTGCAATTAATTACATTTTAATTGAGCAGAACTTGCTATATCAAAGGTTCGAATCGGAATAGCCACGAAACAACAGAGTATGACTCTATAACTATAAACACACTTAAAAAGACACTCAAGGCCAAATATTTTGCCCTTGGTGGCTATAAATTAATTAAAAACAAAGAACTTTATTTTACAAAGCCGCACAGCACAAATGAAACCAGCCCTTGTAAGTGGTCAATTTGGGAATAATTGTGGTCAGTCGGATGCTATGCAAACTCCATGCAGTTTTTGAAATTTTCACGGCCCTGACCTGAAATTCTGTGGTTTGACATAAAGTGCATTAAATTTATACAAAAATAGTGATTCAAAACTAAAAAAAACAAATGAAAACAACACGTCTAGTTACATGCAGGGCCAGTTCTAGTTCAAATCGGGTTTAATACCCCCAAGAGGATCCTAAATGATTTCAGGAGGCCGTCAGCTTATTTCCACGAATTTGAAAACACGCCAGGGGCCTGTCCTTCAAAAAGCCAATGTCGGTCAGTAGTGGCCCCTTTTACAAACTTCACTTTATTTCATATGTCCAAACACGACATCAAAGATGTTAGTTGACTTAATTTGTTTTTAAAAAACAAGCGTAGAAAAATATTCCAGGACACTATAGATTTTTGTACAGTTCCCAACATCACAAGCTTTCAAAGCTTTTAAAGATTTGGAGGAGAGAAAAAAACAATAAATCCCAAGAGAGTATCAAATGATCAAAGATCTAAAAGCGTCCTAAAGCCAAAATCAACATCTGTAGTGGGTCCAATCTAGTATTTGGAAAAGTCACGTAAAGTCGAAACACTTCGTGATGATTGAAGGCTACTTTTTCATCTTGTTCTTTTTTCCAAGCCAAATATCGTGACAAAACCCCGTAGATGATATCAAGTAGTAAAGTAAGGGAGAATCCCCAAAGGATCAACTTTATAAGACTGTGTGTATATAAAGTGAGGAAATTGCCAGGATGTACTTACAACTCTGTTCCTACTCGCTGTTTTTCCATCAATTTCATCTCTGCGTCTATTTATTTTTCAGCGGTGTGCACAGTAAGATGTGGAAATGGTGTGACAATAATATTCCAAAGTGGTTTCCCAACATTAAGTTTCTCTCAAATAGAACATACATAGACATGGGGATGTGGAATTTGATTGCATTATGTGTCAGTAGTGCTAAATAATGTAAAGAGAGTGTTTTGATTCCATCAGTTTCTAAACTTGTCATTCCCACTGAAACAATACCTAGGAAATACGTACATAAATAATAAAATGGAGGAGTCCTGACTGCTCTACCAAAGAGTTGAAGATGTGGTCCATAGTGGTATTGCACCCTGACAACTTCTTGGTCGTCCTCGGTGTCTTGCTTCTAAAGACTCTTTCACATCATCTATGACTAAAATATGATTTAATAATTCTACTGGCAAATAGTACATGGCTTATAATTCCAAACGATTTGTCCGAAGCACGGCAGAACACCCCTGGAAAAACACTTCCTAGCAAAAAATACAGATTCTCGACGAATTTCCGGATTCTCAGCAAATCATAAATAATACAGAACTGATTTTTTTATTGGTTTCTGAAAGATATTTTTCTTAGTGGAGGTGTTTTCGGCAAGGAATTTTTGTTCCAGGTGTTTCAAAGGAGGTTGATTTTTGAAGACCCCGATTTGTCATACCCTTATTTTCCATGCCCTTTTCCCCCAAAGCCTCATGTATCCCTTCCCTAGAACCTTGGGTCGAAATAGGAAAGAGAGCAGAAGGGGGTTAACATTCCATAACATAACTGGAGAGGAAATCGTAGCTATATCCGAAAGTCTGACAGCTTTGAGTGGAAATGGTTGTTCTATATTACGAGATGTAATTGGATCGAGTCCAATGATATTAACAGACTTATATGAGGTTCTCAAGACTTTGGCCGAGGACTGTCTAATCAATACCAAGGAACATGTTTGTCTTCAGGAACTAGGAATTAATTTTTAATTTAGTTGATAAACACCGAAATGCTGGGTGAGCGAAAAGCTGTGTTTTTTAGCCTTCCCTTGCAGTTAAAGTTGGTGTGTACGTGTTGGACTTTTATTTGCTTTCCATTAAATGGAATATATCTAGAGCATTATTATTAGATTATTTAAGAAGACACTTTCATTAGGTCTATTTTAGGGATTTTCTTGTCGGGAGTACGTATGTGTATGTACGTGGAGGTGGTGGAAATTGCTCACTCATCCTTGCCATCTGATAAAAATGATATTATTATGCTAATGGAGGAGTGTTGTAGTTGATTTACACTTGGAGGGAAACTTCCGAGTTTTTTTAACGTTAAACGATAAATTTTTCTTGTCAATAGATCAATAGAAATATTTATTCATATTCTTGATAAACGAATCGAATACCAACCTATTCCGGAGTTTCTAAACTTCTTTGCGAACTTGTAAAATGTTTTGTACGACAAAATGCTTCTAACACCTCACAGAATTATTTGTAATTAAATTATTTGCAAAATACTTAACGAATTTAGACTTGCACTGGGTGTATACAGGTCTATTTATTACCCACTATTGATACAACCTTTTCAGAGGTCAAAGGTCGGTTGTGAGTATTTAATATCCTGGCTAGTCAAGTAAATGTAATGAGCTACTCAACTTTAAATCGGTCTGTCAATTAACGAAGAGTAGTAAAACAAACAAACAGAAGTTGTTAAAGAATTATAAAGTAGATTTGTAAACGAAAACCATTAGGATATCATGTAGACGAACAATTTAAAAAAACGTATATTTTTAGACGTAAAGGTCAACTGCTACGTTCCCCGTGCTCTCTGGGGTCAACCGGAACAATAAACTGGCCAAGTTCAACCCAGTCCAAAGATTAATTATTCCCGGTCATGCCAAACCACTTTCTTATTTCCCTTAGTCACATCCTTCAAAGCACTTTCACCTCAAGTTCGTGAAAACACACCGAGTCCATAGTTTCCTTAACACAAACTACCCCAAAGGGTTACTGGGTTAAAAGGCAAAGGGAATATATGGATTTCCATCAAGCCAGGATGTTATAAACTCTTAGATCCTCACCACACATGGACCTATTCAAAAGACCTTAAACCCCTACGAGGATAAACTAAACCGTAGCTAAAAGGCTTCGATAATAATAACTTACCTTTATACAATCCTCCCCAGCCTACCCAGCCTTTTAAAGGCTAAAAGACTTTGAAAGCTCTTCCCAAACTACTGGCAATATAGGCAGCAGTGGCAGTATTAATCAACAATATGAGCATAGAGGGACATAATTCTCCGAACAAGGTCTGTCTCAAACTTTGGCTCATGAATCTTATCGAAGGCAATCTAAGTTCATAAGACTATAGCACAGCCTCTCGTAAGGTACCGCTGATCTGTGGGTAGAATTATTTGATTTGTGAGAGATCCTACTGACAGCCGAGTGGATTTCCTAAGGAGAAGTAAGTTTAAGTGAGTCACGCAATTTTGCCAAGTATGAGATGAGCCTATGAAATAGTCCATGATCTGCATCATATACTTTCCCAAGCACAATATCTTCGAAGAGAGCCCCCTCTTGTAAACTTAAATTACGCATAGATACATAAATATATAGGTTTGAATGTTTTATTCCCCAACTGGGGAGGATTTTTTGGAATTTTTTGTGTCTAAGAATGACTTAGCCTGTGAGTACAAGTTGGGAGAGATACTTGAAAGGCTTTGCATATACCGAAGGGCGGTGGTGGTGGCGGTTCGCGGTAGACAAAGCAATAATCTGAAATCACTTCCGTCCAAGAGACACACAAGGATTAATCCGCACAGCTTTTACTTTCTCCCCTCTTTTCTTTTGGCCCAGTTTTTGGCCCCACTCATTCCGCAGAGTTAGAAGCTCATCTCTCTGTCTATAGCCAAAAAAAAGAGCTTGGAGATGAGAAGAGTCGGTTGGGCTGATGGGATTTCTCTGAAATTCGAATCTATAGAGGAACGTGGAAGATTGAACTGAGGAAGAGCTCTCATGGCTCGAGAGAGGCCTGAGTGGATGATATGATGATGACGTTGGAGTAATCCGTATATTTTTCACCCTCAAATATTCTACACTTTCCCAAGAGTGTTTTATTGCAAGCCAAAGTTGAAGAACTTCAACTGTGGTATCCAATGAACTTTGTACCTTGGCTATTACTCGAGCTGTTCAATAGTTTTAAGGCTGGGATTTTAGAATCTATATCTAGAATTGAAGTCTTTGAAGCTTTTCCTTGGGGAAACGTTACTTTTTTGGTCACAATGCAAAACTTTGGCCAATTGTGTGGGTTGGATTCAGTTCAGGGATATTTCCTCATTGTTTGGACTGAGTCCGACTGATTGAGTCTTCTTGGTGTCAGCAAGTTCGTGGTGACATCCATCTGCAGTATTTTTGGTATGGAGTGTGGGATGGGGGAGTAGGCAGTAGTAGGCAGTGTTTGTGAAAGTATTTTTAAAAGGAGATAGAAGTAATAAGGGTAAATTACAGCTATTATCTAATTCATACAATTAGGCCTTTGAGACAGATCTGTTTTTAAATCCTGGAGTTATAAATGGCATTTGATCCCTATCTTCTTAGACATGCTTTCCCCAAATTACAGTTGAGTGACACTTTCAAGAAAATATTTTTTATTTAACAAAAGAATTCAAGGTAACTACACAGCCTCTTTTATTTCTCTGAAGAAACCCAAGAGACTCTAAAGATCCCACAGGTATTTCCAAGCCTATTGTTCCCTCCCATCTTCTTCTTTACTGTTTGGAATGAAAAAATAAAGAACTTGAATCCTTTAGAAAGAACATCCTTGGACTCGTATGAATAAAAGTTCCAACCTCCTCTCTTCTCAAGACCCACGAGGCAAGGTTCCTCAAGCTTTACATTTCTAATTCTAGGATTCTAGTGGTAAACAAATAGTTAAATCCTACGTAAATATTTGAAACTACGTAGACATAATCATATCACCATATCTTTACCATCACTCCCTACAATCTACAATCCGAAACTTGTCTTGCCACCACCGCCACCACCTCCTATGCTTTCTCTTCTTATCATCCCATGCCTTACAAAGATATACTTATGTCCACACGTACAACTCAAATTCGAAGATACTATGGAAATGTGAACTAATTTGTTGTTGTTTGATGTTATCTAGAGTGGAGCATACAAGTTAATTGTGTTTGTGTAGAAGCTTTTGAAACTGGGAAACTTGTCCGAGAGTTCCTCCAACTTTACTAGCTCAATTATAAAAGGATTTTGAAAATAAATCTCTCGGCCCTGTGTTGGGAAATCCAGGGCGGTGATTGGGGGTTCAGAGATTCCTTAGTCTAAATGTTCATCCATGTGTCGATCTAAAGAAATGGTCGGTTGGGTATTGCTAATAATACATCATCATCGTCATCACAGGCCGTTATCAAGTGGTTTGAGGGGCAGATGTGTAAATGGAATAGAATTCCAGGCTCAAATCCGTTGAACCGGAGCTGGAAGGGGCAGAGATAAGAGATGAGAACAAATAACTGTGAACTTTGAAGGGCAAACCCACCACCTTCTGTATTCAATCTACCGAGTCGGAGGTTCCTAAGTCCTATCAAAGCTTATTACATTGACCTTAGACCTTCCCATGTTGTTTACTCTTGTACTGACGTGAGAGTATCAATGCTCGTAATTCATTTCTCCTGAACATTCGCATGATTATTGTAGCCACTAGCTAATAACGAGAATACTGTACAGCAAGGTTCAATGTACATGAGGACATTGCCATTTTGAGACCGTTTGTTTTGGACTTATAGGCAAAGATGTTTCCAATGGATTGTCTATTTCACGATTAACCTAGAGCTATTTATGTATTGAAGGTAAATAAGCATCTCTCTCTACGAAGATGGATGTTTGTGAACTGTAAGTATTTGTAAGTGTGGAGTTTGGAAATTATGGGGGGATTAAAGAGGGGATTTCCATTCCATCATATGTTGGAACTTGGAATTGTTTGCTAGTCTGTGCTTCTCAGTTATTGACTCAAGTTGGGCTAAAATTTTGAGGACACATACTGTTCATGGTATCGTGTGAGAGAGGAACTTAGAGTGGTTTGTGCTTTGGGAGAGGAGAGCTTAAGTCGGTTGTAGTGGATCTTGTGTTTTCCGAGATGGGTGTTAGCGGCTTAAGAACACTTTAAAATTTAGGAGCGAGGACAATTGCTTTCTACACTCAACGGGTTTTCGATGAAAGGGATTTAGGGGGCTTGAGCTTTTGAGGAAATGATTGAGATTATAGATTCGGAGAATTATTGGAGTTGAGGAATATCATGGAAACTTTCTAGGATTTATTTTCACAGAATCTTGAGATTCGAATAATAGCTCAAATGCTCTACTTCTAGGTTCAAAATACCCGAGAAAGGCTTTTGGTACTTGGAGAAAAGGCTAAATAACAGTTTGTAGAATTTTTTTTTAATGTATGCAAAAGTCTGCAACATACGACACGAATCATTTATTACAATTACAAAATACCATAAGGCCCAACCCATCGTATCCTCCTGACTGTCTGAAGAGATTAAACTGATCAGACTCTCCTCGTCCCCCCTGAGAGCTTTAGGTTCATTTCACGTTTTCGAATTGGTGAGAGATTAGGAGACTTTGGACGAGGCCGCCGGGGATTTACTCGCTCTTTACTATTACCTAATTTAGCGTTACTATCTCCTGTGTCTATCTCGTGTCGATGAGCCTTTGGTCTTTGAACTTGGTGGATGGAGGTAGTAATTGATGACAACAGTGTGAAATTGTTTGAATCGATTTTGGATACACATGCCTGTCCAATTATTGAGCTTTGGGAAGGAGGAAATTTATGAGGTCTTACTTAATTGCCCGCAGGCTCAAAATAAAAATATCGTGGATCTCTGATAGTTTTTCAAAATTATTTTATACAACCGGCATAATTTAAGAAGACTTTATGCTCCGATTATAGTTTAACTGTTGTAATGTAATTTGGCAATAGTTAATAATAGATGTGTATGTACTTTACGTGAAATTAAACAGACGGCTGGGGATTATAATCAAACGGTCCAACCTGATGACCGGAAGGTCGTGAAGTGTCGTACGGTAGTGAGCTACAGCTTACTCTGTAGGAAGGCTTATAAATGTATGCGGAAGGAGAGACAGCTAAAATGATAAAGATGCTTTGTATTTACTAGAAATGCTCTGACCACCGGGTCTCTGACAAAAGAAGCTATCCAACCTTTGCCCGGACACTGCCCCCATCCTCAAAGGTATCCAAGTCCGTCGTGTCCTTACTGAAACATTTCAATTGGACAAAGATCGTTTTGGTAGTTTGTCATTGGAAAAGGGACCGATGGTATCAAGTCCTTATTGACGCATTCACTGTGAGTCCAAATCCTTTTAATAAATAGAAAACATTAACTTTTTGGATGATTTTCTTTTTGTTTAAATTTCATTTTGAAATCTTTCTTGAAATCTAAAGGTTCTAGCCAAGCAACACGGGATCAACATAACGGATCATTACAACCTACCAGATTACATCCCGGAGCATTATGATGACATGGCTGAAATTG
This sequence comes from Agrenia bidenticulata, assembly GCA_034694785.1. Classification (NCBI taxonomy): domain Eukaryota; kingdom Metazoa; phylum Arthropoda; class Collembola; order Entomobryomorpha; family Isotomidae; genus Agrenia; species Agrenia bidenticulata. The sequence goes on along the minus strand of JAQFYM010000164.1, from coordinate 1,309 downwards.
TTCAGAAATCTTACGCTCGAACTCGAGGTACGTTGTCGTATTTTGTTATGAAAAATGTGTCTAGTAGTTCGGAAGGATCCATTGTTCCGAGACAGCTTCAATATTACAAAGAAAGTTTTCTCCTTTACAGTTTCATTGTATAGAAAGAAAGTCGAATCCATCATAAATATTGACCTAAAAGCATGAAAATTCAAAACTTATCTGTTTTCCAAAAAAAATAACTCCAAACATTTCCCTTTCATTCCATCCTCTTATTGTCCTTGTAAATAAATACCTCGAAGCTTGTACGCTCCAAAAAAAAAAGAGCATACATCTCAGTGCCAAATTTACTTAGGATATGCGTCACAAAAAAACTCGAACCCCTTTGTACCCAGTTCTAAGATTCTGTTACATAATACCCGGGTAAAAAAAATACCAAAAAAAACCAATCCAACCCAATGGATCCTAAAAGATATAGTTTCTACACACTTATCTAACCTCGTAAGTATCCCTCAGTACTCCCTATAAAGTGGTCATTGTCATGCCTAAGGCGGTAGATGTTCCTTGTGGTCAGATTTAGAAACTTTTTGGTCGGTTTATAACAATGGACCCCGGACAAATGCGACTCCATAGTAAAGATAAATACACTTTGACAAAGTTTTATTTATTTATTCTTCCCAAATTCGTCGTTATTGGGTGGAGAATTATTTCCTAGGAACTAGTTGGGTCGGGGGGATGAAGTAATGAGTTTTTAAGTAGGAAAAAAAACGCGAGACTTTTGTTACTTGAGGACACTGTCATGTCATTTCTGAGAAACGGTTGAGAATATTTGGGTGCTGGGGGCAGAGTGTACACATCTAGTTGAGAGAATAATACCATTTCCCATTCTCATTACGTCCTGGGTTTTATGAAGGCTATTTCTTCCGGGAGGATTCTTCCAAGTTTGCTAAGGACTTATTTGATCATAAGGCTTTTATTCTTGGGGGCTGTTGGGCATGAAAATCTTGGGATTTTCTCAGAATGTGTGTGTACTAATCATTATGTGAGTTTAAGTGTCAAGAAAAGGGGGAGTTCATGAGGGTTATCGTTTTGATGACTGTGGCTGTGTGGTATGTAAAGGGGAACTCAGCGTGTACTCACCGTCATGTTTTCAGGGGCTTATTGGCAATAGTGAGCAAATATTTTCTCAGGGTTGACGATGGACGACGGAGGGGTCATGACTCATGTGGCTTTAACTTAAATAGTTACAAGTTATAATAAACCGTTCAACGAAATAGTAAAGTATCGACTGTTTTGAGTAGATGTCAATTTTCTGGTCTCAAAATGACCT
>JAQFYM010000163.1:0-109176 GCA_034694785.1 Agrenia bidenticulata | reverse complement strand
CATCCCCATTTTGGGATGGTATCCCCATTCTGGGAAGATATCCCATTTTTGAAATGGGGCCAACTTCACGCGAGTCAATTTAGCCAAGCCAACAAAAAACACCTTATTGCAATCATAGGATTAAGATCATCATTAACAAAGAGTTGGTATGTTAGCTAACATGGAAATATCTAACTATTATTGAGTTACTTAAAAATTACAATGAAAAAAAGGCACTCAAGCCATAAAACCCATAATCTTAAACAAACGAAAGACGGACGTAGAACTAACTTGCATGCAATTATTTAGAAATCATAAAATTAAGGACTCTGTAATTAAGGATGGAAACTTTTATGGGTTATTGATTTCGAATGCCAACCGATGCGCTAAAGTAGATTAATAAATCCCCACCATACTCATTAGCCTCATTGTTAGTGGATTATTTGCATATCTAACATTACTAACTACTATAACGCTGTTGTGATTGGGATTTCAAATAACACGCTGTACTGTATTAGCTAAATTAATAATGGTAAATCATAATCAGGTTTAGAAAACATTCAGATTCAGACAATGGGGCCCATTTGCTATTTTATTGCACTGAGGAGAGTTCTTTACGCATGGATTTTATTTTTCATGGTAAATTAATCTTATTATTATAGACTTGCTTAATTAGTTTAAAAATCTTAATTAGACTTATTACAGAAATTAGACAAGTTTAGATCTAGTAAAATTATACACCAGTGTAAATTTATTTTCCCAAATTCACTTAATCTGTAATCCTAGGTGATAGCTGGAATTTCCGCTGTATCCAAAAGACCAAGACCTCAAATACAGTCTTGTGAAGCTCAGAAACCAATTCCTTGCGCGAAGATCTGCGGAATCTCCACAACTTTTAAAAGCTGTCATGGAGAAGAAGGGTTCTGCAACTGCCCTTCCCCATGTCCAAGCAGTTCTCGGGATAATTCCCAAATCTGCAGAGAGTGTCGAAAGCCGTCCGTGGAGCAAAGGTATTTATGTCACAAAGGGCATTGTAAACAAGCTGGGAAACTAAAGGTTGAAGCTTTCGTTTGCACCGATAAAAAAAATTTATATTGTACATGTTTTCCTGTAAGGAGACTACGTACCAGGCCACTTGATATTTCAGATGAGTAAGGGGTCAGAGAGTAATCCTAATTTACAGAATGAAAACTATAATACTTTGTCAAATATGGTAAACAATGGACAAACCTACAACATTTGAATATCTTTAAAGAATAAAGTTAACACCGTATATGCTACGTTATGTCAATAATTTCATTTGCATTTTAGAATAAGTTAGATTCGATAAACTAGGGAATTTGTTCAGATTATAAACTTATGGGTACAACTTGCCGAAGCCCGAGCCAGGGTGGAGGTTTTACGTTAAGTTATAAAATACTATCATGCTATTCACTATGTTAAGCTATTTCGGAAGTTATGGTTATGTTTTACGGATTGTTTTAATTTCGGCCAATTTTATTGCTGTATAATGCCGTCGTTGTCAGTAGAATTTTGTATTCAATATCGCATCAATTAAATCTTCATCCTGCAGTCGAAAATTTTCTTCAAATGAAGTCATGACTCATCAGCTTATTGAATCCATTCATGAAACATTGAATTGCTTTTATTTTTATATTTAAAACAATGGCCGATTTGATTCTTTTTGTTCCGAGCTAAGTTCTAAACCATTCATCTGACTGATACAGATATTACTCGCAAGAATGCAGAACACAAGTATGCTTACTTATCTGTCAAAACCCTGGATGATCAAATTATTCTTAATCTTCTGGATTTTTGTCATTGAAACTCAGGTAATTGAATTAATAGTTTTAATGAGTTTACAATCCGTTCTAAAGCCTGGACCTCTAAAATGTGTTTAGAAAGCATCCTCAGAAAGGATAACAACATGCAGAGACGACCTTCGTGCTTGTACAAAGTCATGTGGAATGAAGACCCTGAAGCTCAGTACCTGTAATTTCGAAACAGGAATTTGCGATTGTCCTCAAAGCACACGACCTGGAAAGTTTTGCAGGAAGCCTAATATCTTAGAAGAGAAGAGGGTATGTAACCAGGCTGTTTGTTACAGCCGAAGTTCTAATCAAAAGGACAGCATTGCTATGATATGTTCTGTCAAACATAACAATAATAAATATTGCTCTTGTTTTGAAAGCTAATGAAACAAAAACTCTCCCTTTCAGTATTTTAATCTGTTTTTTTACACAAAAGATTTCACCAGAGTTTTGATTGTTCCCCAAGAACTATGGGAGAAAGTATTGTATTATTACAAATTGGATTGTTTTCAAAATCCAGAAATTAAAATATTAAGTTGGTATTGCATAATAGATACAATTTTATCCCGTAAATCCTTTTGAATTTCTGTAGTCCAAACGATATTCATAGCGTTATCATGAGTTTTCACAATTTTATTAAAAAAACTACGAGATTAGGCTTTTCTTTAGCAATTTCTATAATGGTATTGACACTCGGTCTGGGAAGCTTCGTAGATTCTAGAGGATACACGCACATTGACAAAGAGCAGCCATACAAATCATTCGTGGGAAAAATTTTGTCAACTGGAAACGGTGAATCCCACGGAAGAGGATTGGGTAACTCATCTATTTACAAATTCACAATTCAAATAAATAAAAAGCAATGGTTATGATTTATTAAGGGTCTAAAATTAATCACCGAATAGTAGGAATTGGACGAACGTCCAACAAGCATAAAGCGTCAGAATCGCAAAGCCATTCATCTAACTCTCAGAAGAGCAGCCACTGGAACCCGCTGAAGACCAAAGGTCGTGGAGTTGGAGGTGACGATGATAAGCCAAATTGGTACTTCTCCGATCCAATGACAATGCTAGGAAAAGCCGTCATGGGTTACGAACCCTCTGATCCCAATGAACCAGGTCCATCAGCTAAAACTAAAGTATCAGGAGGAAGCAGTGCTAAAAACCCGAGCCCTTCGTCATCATCATCTGAACCTGGTTCTCCTAAAGATAGTAGCTCTTCCACGGCTGACTCTTCAAAACTCTCACCCACCGGTAATATCCGTGTGGTACAGTTCGATGGGGATGAAGTTGACCCGGACGCACCAGGTTGGTTTGCACTGAAGCTAAACACAGATTTTGGGACAAAGCTGTCATTGGGGACATTACTGCGTAAAAAGGGACATGGTAAACGGAAGAATGAGACCAGCATAATCGAAGGGCTTGGGGAAGAAGACGATGGAAATAACAATGACACTTCTGAATTTATGTCCCCCCTACTTCGTAGATATGATAAGGCTTGTCTGCATTTGGAATATATCGATGCGAAAGCTGCAGTAGTTGCTCCAGTTATTCCTGAAGTAGTTCGGGACAAAATCCGATCTCAAAACCAAGTGCTAGCTGATTTCTTTTTGGATATGGTTACCAAAACGGATATCTCTGAATTCGTTAAAGATCCTGTGAATAAGCAGGAGCCCTTAAGAGGGTTTGAAATTTTGGATAAAACTAAAGAAATATTTTTCAACTACATTTGCAAAGACAAGGAATTCGATGAGGTCGACGCTGAGGCTAATTATAATGAAGAGAAGGACAAGTTGCTACCAAAGGGGTTTGTTGAAGTAGTTTATAGTTTGTTTTTGAAGCTTCATAGCATTACAAGATCTTCGGAGACAAAGGACTACATTGAACCGCAAGAACTGGTTTGGATTATGAGTTATTTAGAAAAGTGTAACCAGACTGGTGGGCAGCCGAAGAAAATCCAATGGTTTACAGATGAGTGTAAGGAAACGGTAAGTAATCTCTTGAGCAAATTTACGAGCAGTTGGTAATACTATTGCTATTATAACTCAATTTTTTTTAATAGGTTCTGGCTTTCGATCAAGATAACAACTTTGCATGCACCCCATTTTTAGAATTCGATTTCAATGTCAGAAAATACGACCCGATTTTGGACTTTGTATGGCATATGATCACATCCGTTCATTCTCATTGCTTTGAATCGTTCCAAACAAATACGAGAATGTGGCACCGCTATGCTTTAGCTATGGCTGACCTATTCCCCCCAGAAATGCGACTTAGATGGTATTATATTTCACATAAATAAACATAACTCTCTAGTTCAATCCTATAGTAAAGCGAGTTTTTCTGCGATTTTTCCACGAAAAGGTCTTCGTCCAACGAGGATCCTAAGAAATTTTACACTCGACTTTTGGGCCCCCACTATGAAGTTTATTTCGAAAACATGAATAGATGTATGTATGCGGCAAATCTGAGATCTAACGTTCCTTACCTAATGCCCAGATTTGAAGGTGATAGAAAAACTCGGTATTCTCCGGTAAGCTCAACAATATTATAAATATAATAATTATAATAATTATAAATCTTATGATATTCTATTTATTAGGATCATTTGTTTAATATTTACAAAACATTAAAATGTTTCCTCTCTTACAGGCAAAATACATGACTTTCTGAGGGTCCTTTTTACACGGCTGCAAAACTTATTTTTGAAAAGTTAAAGTTATTTTATATTAAAATTGGCCAATTATATACCTTCATGTAAATCCATGAAATTCTATGAAACTCTAGATAAAGATCTTGCACATCGAGAATTACATTGTGCAATCAAAACATTTTAAAATACTAAAACTTGCAGTTTTCCATTGATTGTATAGCATAAATAATTGTTCACCATATATTAAGACTATTTAATCTCTTAACTCTTAATGCGCATACAATAAACAAGAGAAATTGAGAGGCAGAGGGAAATCTGAAAGGAAATCTCTTCCAAATTGACATTCCAGTCCGAGAGCTAGATATTCTTTAGAATCCCATATATCCCATAGGATATTGGGATAACACACACACTGACACACTACACACCTCCTTTGTTACACTTTATTTCTAATCGATATATAAAATGATTCTATATTTTCGAACCAACACGGCGATATACTAAATTAGTTGAATTTAAAATCTCCCAGTCCTCAGCTGCCAAAATAAATAACCGCATTCCAGTCCTCAAATTATAGTCTATGTATCCTGAAATTCGTCAAGCGTATGTGCACTACTCACTTGGAACTTTGAAATTAAATAAACAAAGAGTATTATCGTTCGATTGCTAAGGCTGAGCACTGAAAGGTTGACAAAGTGTTTACATTTTACAACGAATTGAGCTGTTTTCGTCCTTTAAAATATAATCAAGTTCCAATTCTAATCAGTAGCACTTCACGCACTGCACACTGTCACTGAGACAGTGACGTAAAAACATGTACTAAAATACGGGATGAAATCAAAATTTGACCTAAAGAAGTGCCAAGTCTGACCCATAGTACTTTAAGTACTCATAGGAAAGGTCACGAAATATATTTTCTATTATTTGTAATTGCGATTACGCTCTAGACTCTAGACACTAGAAGGGTCATCATCGGGATGACTGACAATACTCTGGGTTCGTCATCCACAGACCTCCGGGTTTTCTCTCAATTATCTTATAATTTAATCAATACTAACAATTATTATTATGATTTGTTTCTTGATCTGATCAATGTGTTTTACTTTGAGCGAGTCCGAGGTATTATTTTCCGTTTGTCTTGCGTTATTTTATTAGTTGCTTATTGTTTCATGATTATAGTTTCTGGTGGGATTTTTTTGGCTGTTGTTTTACTTCCTTTTTTGGGCTACAAATTTTACAAGAAAGTCCTTTCGAAATGTGGAGTTGGGGTTGTTCCCAATGCTCTCTTATTTTGCTGTCCTCGAAGACGTCCACAAGGGGATTATGGAAACTTTCTAAGAAAAAAGATTGTACCGAAGGTCGAACTCGATTTCCCAGCCGCGCTCCGAGTTGGTGATACAATCAGCTTCCGAGTTGTCGTAAGTACTTTGTGATATAAACTAGCAATAGTTGACGAGAAAATGAATTTGAAACTTTATTCTTATATTTTAATTACCTTTCTCAGTTTCCTCTATGTCGCCACCGAACGCTGCAAATTGTCCAGAATCAGCCTGAAGCTCAACCATCCCTGCAGGAACGTGTTTATCTCCAGGAAGAATACAGCTTGGATAAGCTGTCAATCGAAATTGTCAAAGAATCTGGAGTACCTCTTGCAGGTCGAATCACACCCATCAGGGAATTACTGCCAAGAAGTGGCCCAGATGCCAATGAAGATGTCCTTCTAGTAAAGTTTCTAGTCCAAGAGTCAGGGTTTTACCAATTAAGTGTTCTTTATGAAGAAGAGCATCTTGAAGGAAGCCCCTTTCCTACTCCATTTAACCCCACGGACTTGGATCCGGAAAAAACTCTTTGCCTGAGAGAGTCGCCAATGGTACTCAGCATTTCGGGAGAATCTCTAATAATGTTCGTCCGGCCGATGGATAGGTATGGGAATGAATGCAATTTTGGAGACGTTGATCCTGTCCAGTTTCATTTTAAACTCCTTCAAATACATGAAACCCCTGGTCAGATGCTAGGTGTAGAATCGGTTGTCATCGATTTCACGCGAGAAATCCAGAAGGTACTGTCAGAGTTTGCTGAAAGCTACGAGGAGACACTGAAAGTGAAGTTAGAAGCTGAAATATTTCAAGCTGGGGTATTTCAGGGGATTATCACATACAATGGAGTAATGGTTCAGAATGGTACCTTTGATATTGTTGTCTTATCTCCGAGTGAACATGAAATTTTACGGACAATTATGAGCAATAATCCGGGTTCGCGATATCATGAAGGCCGACTCGTGTCTATTGGGAACGACGTGCAGAAGAAAAACCGTCAAGTATTTGTATACGTTTCTTCCAAAACCTTAACAATCAAAGAGTATTACTTTGCGGGATTGATCCCAGTTCGAATCGCAACGTTCCGTATTCTTCCAGTGACGAAGGTTCAAGTACTATTTCTCAATAACGAAGCTGCAATGAGCACAGTGACTATTTCGGACCGAATCCAGCCAAAAGTGACTTTAGAACTGGATACATCGACGACTCGTGTCCTTTTGGCCATGTATGCTTTGTTTTTGAAGCAAAGGTTGGGGGGTTCGGAAACTTTTGTGAACAAGCAGAAGTTTTTCTACGAGGAGCTCAAAACCTCGAGAGAAGGGCTCATTCGACCAACAACTACAAGCGTTACTATTCTGCGAGGTTCCATTCTCAATACAGTAAGAAAAAGAGTTATTTCGTCAGTCATACAATTTATATGCAATTACAATGATATTTGATTAACGATTTGTTGCTAATCCTAGACGCTATCAGAAACGAAAAACTTCACATCCAAGGAATGGTGCAAGAATTTCAAAGTCAAGTTTGTGGGAGAAGAAGGCTCAGATGATGGAGGACTCAGGAGGGAATGGCTTAATCTCCTTTGCAAGGAAATATTTGACAACAATTCTGACGGGATGTTTTGCTCCATGGGAAATTCTAGATTAGTTCATCCAAATGCGAATCGAGACCAAACCAAGTGGACTCTAAAACATTATGAACTGGCCGGGAAAGTCGTAGCCAAATGCTTATTCGAAACTGCTGTGGGTGGATTTTATAAGCAGATGGTAAATGCCCGCTTCAGCCGATCATTCCTTGGTCAGATAATAGGATTTACTCCGCAATACAAGGTACCCCTATCAATAAGTACACATATGAAGAATTTAAGAAATAATGTATTTTTTAATGAACCGTATTCTAGTATTTCGAGCAAGACGATCCAGAGTTATTCATTACGAAAGTGAAATATGTATTGGATAATAACGTGGATCCCATGGAGCTGAACTTTACTGAAGAAGAATACAGTTCAACGGGACAGCTTGTTAAGGTAGATGAAATATTCATTACAAGGCCAACATTGTGTGTCTAAAAGTTTTACCTTGGGGGATTTTCTATCTTAAGACAGTAGAGCTTGTGCCAAACGGAAAGAAAACCACTGTGAATAACGAGAACAAAGAGGAATACCTGAATTTGCTAGCCCAGTACCGGTTATCGATCCGAGTGAAGCGTGAAATAGAAGCATTTCTCAAAGGCCTTGGTGAAATTGTTCCTGATGGATTGCTAACGAATTTCGATGAAAACGAGCTCGAGGTACAGAGGAGAAAGAAAGAATATTTTATTCCATTTAAGTAATCTTCACCTTGAGTTTTCTGTCGAATAGATTCTCATGTGCGGAAAGAGCACCTTCATCATTGATGACTTGAAGATCCACCACGTTGAAAGTGGGGAAGGAAACTCTTACATGAAAATTCTGCCATGGTTTTGGACTTGTTTGGTAAATTTGACTGACGAGGAGAGGGCACGTCTTCTTCAATTCACTACGGGCAGTTCGCTTCTGCCTCATGGCGGATTCAAGGATCTCCAGCCAACCTTCAGAATTACCGTATCCGATACTTTTCAAAAGCTCCCGATTGCTCATACCTGCTTCAATGAGATTTGCCTCTCGGATCATCGGAGTTTTGAAGAATTTGCGAAAGCGCTGAAAATCGCAATTAATGAGGGCAACGAGGGGTTTGCAATGATGTGAGGGATTGATAAATAGGGGAATTATGCGATGTTTTGAAAATCCTCGTAACTAGGTATTCGAGAAAAAACCACAATAGCAATAGCCAAGCAATATAGCTCCATTGTCTGTCCTATCAGAATAACTATCCCATATCTTCTCCAACTTTGCCTGTCTAAGACACATAAATGTGTATCAATTACTTAATCTCTATCGTTCAATATAATATCCATTTTGGTAGTGTGACTGTAAAAAAATTTTGAGAAATAGTAATATGACCGGAATGTCATTAAGTAATTATTTAGTGTTGGTTATACTCAACGGTCAAGGGTCGAAGTTATAGAATTTTATCCACAAAACTCAAGGTAAAATACTGATAGAAAAATACTGTCTTAACTGAAAGTCATGAGATTCTCATGAGATAAATGAAGGTATATTTTATTGCCTATCAATATACAATGTATAACCTACTCAATCTGAACTTATGTGATTTGTCCTTAGAATAATTTAGAACTCCGATTCATCGAAATGTGCGTTGTGGAATATGCAAGATTAGTAGCATCTAATTAATTAAGACGGTTACGACTGTCACGAGATTAATATTATTATATTTTGTACTTGTTTACGTTTTTATTATCCGTACTTAGTTCACTTAGTAGAATTACAAAGGCAAGCAATGACTGCAAACAAGTTGCAACAACTGATCTTACGACGAATGTACTTAGAACTAATTGGAAAGAAACATGTACTTTTAAAAATAAAGTTATAATTTATTGCTCCCTAAATCGTTATGCTGCTGAAAAAGATATTCAATTATTTGCATTATTCTTGGGCCTTGATTAAATACTATAGAGTATCACAAAGTAGTTGGTATTTCTCTTTTTACAAACGTATTGTTCAGGTAAAAGCGAATCCTTCAGCCCCTTCACTTATAGCTGTTCGTAAGGCTCTTTCAAACTGCTCGAAAGTGTCGTGGTCTGAAAGACATATTTCGTTAAAACAGGTATGGGCTGTGGGTAGTTTACATACGTCATTGGATATACTAATTTTAAACTTTGGATTCAATGATTTGAAGCCTTCGTGAGGGAGTAGAGAACTACCGGTTGTAAATTGCAAAAGTCGTGCACGTTCATCATCGCTCATATTTGAAACCGCAGTGCAAAACCAGCTGAACAGTTTATTGTAAGTTATGCCCCAAGTCCACCCTCCTTTGACGTGATGTTCCTTCAAGTCGTTGACATCGAATTCACTCTTGCCACACATTAAGAGTTCTAATTCGTTTTCATCAAAATTGGCGAGCAATTCTTCGGGAACAATTTCATGAAGTCCTTTCTTAAATGCTTCGATTTCTTTCGCTACCCTTGTTCCTAGCCGATAATTTGCTAAGACGTTTAAATATTGCTCTTTATTTTCGGATGTTACAGCTTTCTTGGAACCACCCGGGATTAAATCTACGGTTTTGATCAATTTCCCAGACAATGCATATTCTTCTTCTGAAAAGCTTAAGTCCATATCAGAAACATCGTTGTCCAAGATATATTTGATCTTTCCAAGAAATAGCTCAGGATCGTCTTGTTCGAAATGCTGAAAAGAGTTTAGGGTTAGTACATAAGAACTACAAACCTATTTTTAAATTTCAAACTGTTTAAAAAAATTGAATAGTTTTATTAACCTGATAGTTTGGAGGGAGTCCTAGTATTTGAGCGAGGAAGGACCTACTAAATCTTGCCTTTACCATTTGGCTATAAGTGTCGCCACAAGCACTTTCGAAAAGGCATTTTCCAACTATTTTCCCTGCAAACTCATAATGTTTTAAGTTCCAGACGGGATACCGGACTCCTGAAGCGTTTGGATGAACAAGTCTAGATGTTCCTATTGAGCAGAACATTCCAAACTCACTGTTTTGAAAGAACTGGACACAAAGTAGCTCGAGCCATTCTCTTCGGAGACCACCATAGTCATAGCCTACATTATTAAAAAAAAATATGTTGACAAATAATTCATTTTAAAGTATTTTATCACAGGTTTGTAAAAGAAGTGGCTTACCATTTTCACTTTCAAATTTTATACCGAAATTTTTACACCAGTCTGGTTTTCGAAAATACTTGGTAACACTCATACTCTACACCAGATTTAACAGTAAACTTAGCTAGTTAATTTAAATTAATTCCTATGTGAAGCACTATAGAATAGAATCCGTGATTTAAAACTTACTGAATGAACAAGACTAGCCCTATAGATGGAAATCTGCTTGGATGTCATCCGAATTTCTGTCATACTTCCTTTAAGCTCTTGATAAAACATTCTTTGTTTTCCTTCGAAGTTTTCAGTACCTCCTGAAATAAGATGATGAATAAAATGTTAACAATTACGATGCTGCTGTAATAGTATTTTTAGATGAAAAAAAGTACCTAGTCGTTTCCTAAGAAAATGACAGTAAAGAGACAACAGTGTGCGAGCCTTGGATGCGCTCATTTGAACCGTAACTTTGGGTTGAATTCCATCACAAACGGAGAAAGTATAGTCAGATCCTGCATTGTGAGATCGATCTTGTTTTAGTATCATTTTAATCTGAAAATTAAATTCCTTAGGATTAGAATGAACATACAAATACGTGGTCGATTGTATCTAAAGAAATTAATTAATTACCTTCGTCATTGGTGATACTCGGTAAGTGGCAATTTTGAGAGGGATTATTTTTAAAACGTATTCTTGTACATAAAAAAGCTTCGGAGATACAAAAAAATAAGCCTTTCGAGCTTTGGTCATAAACTCTTCTCCAATAGCTAGTAAAATTGATTGATGAGGTGTCCAAGCTGAATTATTATTTGCAATCTCCATCATTTCTCTTTGCTCTTTGTTTGTAATGGTCAAAATATCAAACTGTCCATTGATAATGGCTTTCCCATCGTACAAAATCTGCCCTTTGTAAATGCCAGGTTCTTTGAAAAGCATAAGAAACTCCACACGACCGCCGTTAGGTCTTGTTATAAAAACATTCGATGTAATATCCGAAGACGGGGAGACATGGCTTAAACTTTCATCCGCCTAATTCACAAAAAGCACCAATAAATTAGTTCCATTACTACAAAATAAAACCAAAAATATCAAAACTAACGTATTTTGGGATGAACTCGAACTTGCTTTCAAAATTGTAATCAGCAGGTGAGGAAAGTAGGACCGGAACGTAGTCATTCCCGTATTTATCCCTCGGCTGAATCTCAAACGCTGCCTCTTCCCCAGCGATACACACAATGGTGGGACTAGGCCGTATGAAAACTGTTTTCAAACCATCTACAAAGGAAGGCTGAAATCGCTTTCGAAAGGGACTTCCCACAACTTTAGTTCCTTTGTACGACACATTTATCAGATAAAGGCCAGCGTTGCGGACTGAAAACTTGATCACTACGTCCCCTGTTGAAGGATTAATCTCTTTGACGTATTCCACCTTCGCATTTGTTGAGTGATAGGCTAGAGCTTGTCGAATTTCGACCCAAATACTTCCAAGTAATGCCTGAGCTACGGAATCACTTATTGTTAATGTGGATGGTATATTTGTACCTTGCTGATTTTTCGTGTCGAACTGCAAGCAAAGATTTAATTTTCCGGTCAATCATTTTTTTTTTCAAAGCTTTAATTCAAAAATCCTCACCGCAATTCGAAAACTGACAGGTTCACCAACTCGACATGGTTCTACCCAATCGAAATATACTTGACATACTGTCCTTTTCCACTTGACATTGTTCCACCCGTACCAGAGTAGAAGAAGCAGTAGCAACAGAAATATCATTCCAACAATTAGTAGACTACCTGTAATTTAAAATTATATTTTACTATCACTACCCTTCAATATGCAGAAAGACAGTCATAAAACTAAGATAACTAATTGTAAGACGACGGATGATCATGGAAATAGCATTTGCGATCAATAATATTGTATTCTGTTATTTAACGGATACCCGACGGGTGTTACGATTAATTCCATAAAATGGGTTATAAATTCTACACTCAACCCACAACTTGGGACAACGACTGTTCTGCATATTCTGACCAAGTTGCTAAACACTTGAATCGATAAGATAACACTAAACTCTAATTAAATATGTAGTTCTACTTACCAGCAAACACGATCACCCCCAGAACCATTTTCCTTCCTTTTTGATGGTCCGGTAATTATCAATAATTAATAGAATTAATTAGCTGATTTCAAATTTGAAACTTATGTTTCAAGCCCATTTTGATCAAACTACAAAAGTTGAAAGAATCCCTGAAATGACGACTTATTTTTTTAATCCTATTTTAAGAAACTACGATGGACTTCATTTGGCTAACTTGAAATTTGTGGTTGAGCAGTTCGTATTAATTTTGTGTTTTGTCATTGTGTATTGGAATTTATTTAAAAATAATTGATTCTGAATCACAAGATTACAACTTTTCCTACTTTCAATTATATTTGAAGGGACGAGTTAATAAATAATAGTCTCTTTAGTTATATATTGAACTGTTATACACTCTTAGAAACTTTCTTTGTAAATTGTAAACTGCGCTGCTAGAAACTTGTTTTGCTATTAACGATACATGAGATGCCCATATCTGAAATAACTCTTTTAACTAAGCCAAGATCAAGGCTAGTATTGTATATATAACTTTAACTGATTTTTGCACTCTTTCAGGACTTTCAGCTACACCGTTGAATCTTGAATGAGTCCATATCAACAACATCTTCTGCATTTACCGGCTCTATTTTATTCATCCCTTTTCCATAGAGTTAGAATGAATTCTCACCCCTTAATACAATAGAATATTCAAGCTTTTAGCATAATATTGAAATGATGACCCGTGACCCTTGAAACAAATTAGCATGCATCACTACAAGGGATTAAAAGTACGTGGGTGGGACTTTTTTTTTTTTTACCTTAGTCTCAATTTCAGTATGGCCCATGGATTGACATAAAAGTATTGGAAATTGAAACATTCAATTTTCATAATGACCGTCGTATTCGTGTAATGCAGTTAAGAAATTATTTTCGAAACTCTCAAAGGATGAATGATTTCCTAAGGAAATCTGGTGCAAGCTGGGATGTCCTGTTGGGGGTTTGTTGTGATTTCCCGTAAGGGCAATAGTAAACTTGGGGTTGAGGTCTCTGAAACCACAGGAAGGAAGCACAAGACTTCCAGTTGTCATCCGCAGCAACTTCTCGTGTTCGGCGTCACTCATGTTGGCAATTACTGTCCATAACCAGTGGACCATTTTTTGCTGTTCGGATTCGGGAAATCCAAACTCGCTAATTGTTGTTTCGGAGGATGCTGGACTTCCCAGGAGGTCACCGATGATGCGGCAGTTCTGCTTGAGATCTTCCAGCTCAAAGCCTTTGCTCCCACTGCAGATGACTTTCTGAATTGAGGATATGAAAGTAGCAATGTATGTGATGTAAATAAATCAATTCATAAAGCATTTGATTTAAAGAACCTCTAGTTCATCTTCATTAAAATCAGTAAGCAGTCCTTGTGGTATTATCTTATAAAACCCGATTCGAAACGCGTCGACTTCTTCAGTGTATCTGTTCTTTAATTTGTGATTTGCCATTAGATTTAGGTATTTGTCCTTGTTCCTCTTTGTTACACGGATATTTGATCCATTAGGGATTAAGTTAATCTGGAATCATTTGAAATCATTTTTCACATTAACTTTACAATTCTAAAAGCTCTTTAGCAATCACCTTTGTCCCTGCTCCATCGTCTTTTTGTGTGAAGGTCAAATCAGATTCATTATCTTTGAGGTTAAGAATTGGTTTTATATGTTTAATGTAGTACGCAGGGTCGTCCGTTTCGAAATGCTAGGATAAATAGTTCAGAAACAACCACAGAAATGACTAAAACAAAACTTGACCAAAAGTTGTCGACTGATAATAAGAAGGATTGATCACCTTGTAATTGACAGGGATTCCTATTAACAGTGCTAGAAATGATCTAGTAAACCGGATGTGGTTTAACTTGATGCACCTATCATGCATGTTAGAATCATAGACTGATTTTGCCAAAACTGATCCACAGAATTCATAATGGTGTATCTTCCAACTCGGAGTTCGTCGAGAGGCCAGAGTTGGGTGCAAAAGTCTGGAACTTCCATGTTTTGAAAACAAGCCAGAGCTTGAATGCTCGAAGATATTTTCAATCATCAAGGCCAACCATTTATCGGTGGATAAGAACTCTTCAAAAGTATTCGGCTTTCGATCGCCCTTAAGGGTTTTAAATGATATTACCAAAGGTTTGATCCAATCCATTGGACCCTCCATAGTGTACTTAACTGTCTATAGATAAATTAACGAGTTGTTAATCATGCTGTGAGTTAAGCTGCACTACAATCATAAATATATAAATCATAATTAATGTTTTTGAAATTCAAACTTACTGAAGCAAGCAAATCGTCTGGATCCAATTCCATCACCGTGGGCTTCTGGAAGTATGAAAAGAACCCCCTAAGCTCTGATTTTAACATCTTAACTTTGTCCCCAAATTCATAGTTCGTCACTTGTGATTTAATACAAGTTCAAAAATTATTTCAAATCTATGTTAAAAATTATAATGTTAAAAATTAAGTTACATACATTTCTGTCCTTGGAAGTAACTGAAAGTTGCAAGTAAAACTCGGGCATCTGAAGCGCTCACAGTGAGGATAACTGAGGGCTGAATCCCGTCCGAGATCTTCAGAGATACTACATTCTCATTCTCATTAGGGTCAATTTGGAAGAGACCGTTGAATAAAATCTACACAAAAAATTTCAAGCTTTATAAATAAAAGTTACCGAATATTTCGACAAGATTTGAAAGAATGAAAATGAAACTTTGTAGTAAAATGCATACTTGTGTTCGTCTAGTGATACGAAACGCTGCGAAGGGGTAATATATCAGCCCAAGAACTAAGCTTGAAATGGCAATCTGTCTATAATTCACATTGACCCAGATATCAGTACAAGGGTCACTATTTTCCCTCTTTGACCCCACGGATAATAGTACCCCTTTACAAGGTCCCGAAACTCGGTTAAATATTCCACTAAATCCTTTTCGCACTGTTTGATCTTCTTCAGTACTCATGCATACAATGGTGAAGTCACTGTATTCCAAAGACAAGCCATCGAATGTCAACTGTCCCTTGTAAATATTTCGTTTACTAAGCTTTATGTTGAGTAGTAGCATATTTCCTTTGTTGAGAAAGTTGCAGTCCATTTCAGACGAGTCGATTGGAGTATCTCCCTGCATACATCGATATCATTAAAGTTTGGTAGTGAATCCTTAAGCTGATAATAACTGTAATTAGTGTGTTCTTATAAATATCACAATCTTACAAACTTAACAGTAAGTTGGAATTTTGCACAGTTGACATCTTCAACCTGGCATGAATTTCCATATCTGTCTTGAGGGGTCAGCTTAATTTGGTGCCACTGATCTGCAACTATGCAAAGTAAATTGGGATTTTCGACATTTAAAATAGTTTTTGAAGGAAGCATCAGCCCTGGGAGAATTTCCAGGGGGAACGGAGAGTGGACGAAATTGAAAAATCCAGTTTTGATCTCTAAAGTGTAAACTCCAGATTTTCGGATTGAGAAACGGATAAAAAATCCGTCCTTGTCATGGGTGAGGGATTTGAGAATTGCGATTGTTCTTGTAAGGCCATCAGTTTTAACTTCGAATGAAATATTTTTATTAATTTTTTCAACTTGTTGAACACTACAAGGAACTGCTTGACCATTCTCCTCGATTTTGAACAACTAGAATTGAGTAGGGGGCACTTTTATCTGATTTATAAATTCGTTAACTGAAATCATTCTAAATCTTAGTGACTTACAGAAACCTTCAGGGTTATCGTTTCTCCTACTCGAGCAACTTTACTGTCAGGAAGGCGAACAACGGTGACGGAGAAAGCTTTGGCAGAGATGTAGTCAAGAACACATTTGCAAGTGCAGTAGGCCCCCATGACTATCACGCTTATTACTTGCATGAAATTACAAGGACGGTATATCATAATTAATTTTGCTTTAAAATATTTTACATACTTGTAAAATACAGTTATTTTAGCTACTAGTTCACCTTACATAAAAAGAGGAGAAAGTAAAAATTGAAAACATTAAGAGCTTCATTCCCCCTATTGTTCGGAGAAGACAAAGGGAGATCCACAGATTGGTTATTGTCGTAGACTGGTGGTGGTCGGCCGCTGGGATTGAGGGAACTCCAGACCATGATTTTTTCGAGTTTGTCTGTATGTTAAATTTAATTTAGCATGAGCTTTAGCATTTAAGAAAACTCGACTAAATGATACTATTAAAAAATAATGTATTTCATTAAAAAAAAAAAGTGTTTATGAAAGTTATAAATGATTTTATTTACCGAGAGTAGTTATCACTAAGGAAATTTGGGGTGCATGAGGGGGTTTGGATTTTTTAACTGAAAATATTCCTCAGTAGAATTACTCAAGTACTTGACTAACGTAATGTACTTCATGTTATTTTTAATCATTTGTAATCGTTCTTTGCATACATAGAGGCAGTGCAGAAATTTTTATTTTTACACCAAGGATTTTATGTAATATTCGTGTTGAATAATCCATATTTTGATTGTAAGTTAAATATAATGACGACATTTATGTAATCAAAGTTTTTTATCAACCTCTCGAATAGCAGTAATGAGAGCCTTTGAGAAATCTTCAAAAGTAGGATGGTCAGTAAGGTAAAGCTGGTGTTGGGCTTTTTTCGAAGTTGGTAGTTGACCAAAGAGGCAGGACACGCTTATCTTCAGCCGAGGATTCAATTCTATCAATCCACCAGGGGGTAAGCGAGATGAACCTGTGACAAACTGAAGAAATCGTCCGATGTCCAAGGGACTCATTTCCTGCATGCATTTCCAAAGCCATTCTTTAATCCGACCTATGTATGGATTCCATTGGGTTCCAATCGTTACATGGTACATCTGGATTTCTTTCAGAGAGAATGCAGATGAGCCGCAAATGACAAGCTGGTGAAATGAGAACATCGAATAGATTTGGATAAATTAGAAAAACTTTAAATATTTTAAAACCCAGTTCCTATGTTCCTAACCTCAAGCTCATTTTCATCAAATGTCATGAGGAGATCATTCGGAATGAGAATTGTGAGTCCAGAAACAAAAGCTTCAACTTCCTCTTGAATATTTGCTGCCAGCCGGAGGTTGGCCAAGGCATTTAAATAAGTGATTTTGTTCTCTTTAGTAACTGGAGTGGCATTTCCATTCGGAATTAGTTCCTGAGTCTGAAATGCTCACAACGTATTTATTTTTTCACAACAACTTTTGTTGTTCGTTCTTTACTCAGACTTACAATCATATTCCCGTTAGTGTCGTACACAGGTCCAGTAAAAGTGAGATTCATCCCACTGACATTTCCAGTCAATATCGGCTCTATTGTACTTGTAAACATTTCTGTATCGTCTAGTTCCATGTGCTATGTGTGGAAATAGATCCATAAATGTAAATTATTGCATACGTAATTTTAATGTTAAAATTACTTTTAATTATAGTTAGCTAAACCTTGTAGGTTGGCTTCAGGGATAAAATTTGAGCCAAGAATGAACGAGTAAACCTTGCATTAGTATAGTATTCGAGGGTTCCGTCAGAATCTAGAGCCGTTTCGACCAGATATTTTCCAACAACTTTTCCAGCTAGTTCGTAATGATCTCGAGTCCAGCGTGGATTGCGATTTGGATTGGGATGTACAAGCCCGGAGGATCCGATTGAGCAGAACATTCCATGGGAGTTGTTTTCAAAAAAATACTCAAACAACGATTCTGACCAGTCGAGCCAAGCAAGTCCCTCAGTTTTCACTTGTGTTTTTTAGAACAATATAATTATTGCAAATGTGTGCTTTTTTCATTGAAGTTGTAAGGTAAAAGTTATTAGTGAGGACGGGGCACAATGAATATCAATTAAATTACCTGGTTCTCCGTAAAAAGAAACTACAAAAATTTTCCCCCAATCCTCTCTGTTGTAGTGTAATGTCTCGTCTAGTGTCTGAAACCATTTAAATGCTACTTTCAAGTCAATCTACAAGAACTCAATAAATATTTATGATGCCTTGAACATACCGACTGGACTAGCTCACTTCTTCGAACCTTTAAAACCTTGTAGGTCAATCGGGGATTTTCGTTATATATTGCCCTTAATTGTTTGAACAAATGCACCCGTTTACTGTCTAAGCTCATGGAATCATCTAAAAAATGTTAAGCTGTGAAATATTGTAATTACATAAATTAAGAGGTTTATAAAGGTTTTAATTACTATCTCTGTTAGAAAATCTTGAAATCAAAACCAATAATACTCTTGTATTCTTCGCTGACATTTCTATAATTTGAGACTGGTTCTGTAATTGATCGATGATCTGAATTCTGTACATTTCCGATCCATCCTTTTGAAACGAAGATTGAATTTTGACCTGTCGTCAATAAAATATGATTTAAAAGTAATATTAAACATTAAAACATAACGTAAAAGATAATAAAAGTTTGAAGCACTATCTGCAAGCTTTACCACAGTCTGTTCGCATACACGAAATGTAGCGATTCGGGACGGCAAAATCCCATCATGCATCATCTCCTTGAGATAGAAAAATCTTGGAGATAGCTCTACAATAATATTCCTGCCATTGCTCATACTTGCTTCAAAATCTGTACAATGCGCTAAATTGAACTGCCTTTCTTGGTGTTCGTTCTCCAGGATCGTCTTCTTTTCCATAGTGGATATCGATATGATGACCAATTCTTGGGTATGCAATTCTATCCCGTTGTACAAAACAAGTCCGAAGAAAATACCAACAACTTCAAATTTCAGATGCAAGCTCAAGATCTCCAAATTTCTATCCGTATATTGTAAGTCTCGTCTAATAGAGAAAGACGATTTGAAATCCCTTTCTCCATAAGGTATTGCAGAATCATTGGTTCCAATTTCAGGGATCTGTTTAATTCGTTCGAAAGCAAATCTTTTTAAATATTTTTCAAAATAGCTTTAAACTTTATAAAGACCACATACTTTGTACAACTCAATGCTGAGTCTATTAAGATTGTCGGATCTTGCAGAACATCTATTTCCATACTGGTCCCTCGGCAGAATTTCTAAAGTAGACATTTTCCCTTGAGTCAATACAATGGGCATTGCCCAGTCAATAACCGTCTTTGTAGGGTCCATTTCATCAGGGTCGACGATGGCTGTGAAAGGGCTCCCACAAACAGGGTAGCCTTCATATAAAATATTGATTTCATACATCCCGGACCTGTGAATCTGGAACTTAAGGAAGATTGATTGCTCAGCCTCACTGGCATCCTTCTCAACGACAATTTCCTCGTGGCCCAGCTGAACTTTGACACTAACTGCTTTAAGGAGCTTGCTCACAGATTCGGGAAAGGAGGGGCGAAGAAACTGAAAAAATTCACCTGTTAGAAAGAACTAATCAAAGCAAAGTGAAATGCCAATAAGGATCGAAAATGCGATAGAGAAATTGATTTTCAATTGAATTTAATTACCGTAATTTTAAGAACACCAAACTCTCCTACACGCGGCGTTTTCCCGTCAGTCCAATTGAAGAGTACACTACAGTTTCGTGCCCTAACCATAATTTGGACTCTGATGAATACAAACCAGGTTAGGAAAACAAAGCTCGATAGGAAAGATATAACTATGAGGGTTAAATAGTTGTGAATCATTTTTAAGTGCATTGAATTTAATGTTTAAATGGTCGTAGGAGAAACTTACGAACAGCATTTTCGGAGAAAGAAATGCGGTCTCCTAGCCAAACCCTAAAATTATCCCATAAAGCTTGTGGATCGAAATCCTCTACTCTGATAGATTTTGCAAATTCAATTGTTTCATTCTTGAAATTATAAATTGCGTTTTGAATTCCTTCGAAGACTTTATACTGGGCCTTCAGAAAGGCTTCCATTGAGCTAATGGGAAGGGAAACTTCTAAGTTGTATCGTTATTAGCACATTATCAAAACTATTTAAAACAAATATGTTTCTTATCCGAACTGAAAGTACAATGAAATATCTTTATGTAAATAAAATCAATTCCCTAGAAAAATCACAGGGAATTTGATGCCGTGAGTTAGTATTTAATACCTTGGTAACGCATGCTTTTAGACGGTTCATCAGGAAATCTGTACTTTGATCTCAGTTTTATTCAGCAGCTTGTGTACAAATTCAATGGTAATGTGACACTAACATTGTCAACACTTATATATAAAGGATTGACGCAGCATATGATTATTAAAATAAATAAAATCAGACAGTAAAATCATATGGATTTTTCATCAAAGAAAATTTTCCCCGTTACATTAGAAAATAGTGATGTGGCTTGTCCAGTTTCGAGAATCTGAGGAACTTCCCGTCTCACAAATCCTTGAGTCTTTCTCATCTCATTCTCCGTCCATTTAGTTTCTTCGAGAACAATGTGTTCAATCCCAAATGATGATACAACCACGTTGATTGTCGTAATTATAAATATTAGGATTGTTATCACATTATTCAGGACATCAGCCATCCTCTGAGACTTCGGCTTGTTGATATTCAGGGAACCGATGAAAAGAAAGCTAATCCCGACTATGACCTGTGCGTATTAGTAGAAAAAATTATAATGTTACAAAATCCCAATAAAAACATTAAAACCATTACTTATTAATTATCATAAGCTATTAGTGCTAAGATAATTACATCCGTTTTTCTTTTCTTTTCTTTTTTTGTGGAATTTTCAGTTCTCCAGATTCAGCTATTTGTTTCAAGAGATAAAACTACACAGACAATCCTTAGTTGCAGTTTGGTGTTTATCTCAATGTTGTAAATGCAAACTACCAGAACAGAGTAAAGGTCCAACGAGATACAAAACCCCTTCTTCAAAAATGATTAACAATTTGTGACAATTTCTCATGAACAACAATTAAAAAGAAATCCATTGCAATTGCTTGTGCCTCAAAAATAAGCTTTAGCCCACATTATTAAGAACATTATCAATAATACTCCCAGCGTTATTAGCTGCATAAGTGGGGTCAAATGCGGAGATGATTATATTAATTCCAGCAATTCCCACGGACATTCCAAGCTGGAAGTAATTGAGGATGTTAGCTGAGTTGACATTATCTGGGAGATGAAGTCGGCAGTCTCGGAACATATTTACGGAAAGGGCAAGGCATCCCGAAATCACCTGACATTTCACAGATTATATTCATTAGATATGACTATGCAAAGGAAACACTGTCACACTTTCTATCAAAAATAGCCGAATCCCTCTTTAAGGAATTGAGAAGGGACTTTGCATCTCGTATAAGCAGCATTTGTATGAATCCTATAGAAAGTAACTAATTGATTTTTTATTAACTAAAAAATTTCGCTAGAAGTCTACAACAAGGATTTTTTAACTATTTTTAACTCAGGCCCTAATCAATCAGGTTGGAACTAAAAAATCTTCATATCCAATCATTTAAAGACATACCACCCAATTTTTCGAAAAAACCACTAAGTTTTAAAGCTATCTCTATATATTTAATAAGCTATTTAGGAAAGGTCAAGCAACTCATTAATTTTATCTCACACACCCTATGTTGTAAGGCATACTGATAATTTTTTTAAACAATGATCGCATAAAGAAACAATTACCTGTAAAACAATGGAGACGGATATAAGGGAAACCATTAGCGTGAAGAATGGATGTCTTTCCTTGCCAACTTGAAGGACGTATTTCAATTGAGAAGCATTGGCTGTCAAAAGGGCGATGTCAAGCATCCCCTGTGCTATCGTTTTCTTGGTGGCATATCGATTGACATTCATCGTGGTTGGGGGACTCTTCTGTTTTGTAAATGAGAGAAAAAAAAATTTATAAACCTTATAAAATTTAAAAAAAACATAACACAAAAAGTAAAAGTATTCGTATTTTATGCACATAAATTTTCAAACCCTCATACCTGCTCTGCTTCACCAATCGGGTATACTTCCATCATTTCCGTCTTAATTCGTAGGGATGGCTAACCGATGCCGTATCGGTTAGGCCTGTCTAAAATAACTGGGTTGGAAATGTTGGAAAGACAGTTGGTAGGGGACAATTTCAATCGTCGAAGTTGAGACAACCGAACATAAGTTATTATAGCTTGCTGAGTTTAATCAATAAAAACCCCGTGAAACTTCTATTGCTTCTTCAAGTATTTCCTTCGAGTTTGGTGTAACCATAAATCTTTAAATTATTCCATATGAATTGTCCTTCAAGAAAACACAAGCTCTGTCTACTTCGAACACTCAGTAACAAATGAAAAAATTTAAACCTCAAAACAAACTCTGGCAATAAGTAGGTTCAGAGTGAACTATATAAATCATCAAATGATTCAATCAATATTTAAGTAAGTTATAAAAACATTTTTTCGTATTTGTCTTTAAAGAAATGCGTCCACTGCGGTTTCAAAATTTGTAACCTTGTCCCTGTATGTAGTTGACACTGTCAGCAAATACGTAAACTTGACCAAACAGATTTTTCCTGCGTTATTTCGATTACTACCCTTGATAATTGTCGATGGTCGGTTACTAATTTATAGTCGCTGCGTAGGCAGAGCAAACTCTACAAAATTGAAACAAAAATTTGATGAAGGCAACTCTTCCAGAACAATGAGAGGATTTTGCTATTCTAGCAAGAGAATACGATCCGTGGGTGGAAATAAATTAAACCCAATCCTTTTTCACTGAGATGGAACAAAATCAGACTTATATATAGTCTGTCTCTATCTGCGGTTGCTTTTGAATGGGTTAAAGTCGAGTTCTTAACCAGTGAGGTTTTCATACAAAAAATTGAGGCAATTTGTTATTTAGATGAAGAGTTATGATATAAGATGGAATCTGTGTAAACTAAACTGAGCTCTAACTGGAAATGTTATGAGATCAGATTAAGGCTTAAACAGCTTGTGTTTCTAAGTAGAGATGACTGCCTGTCTTGTGTCAAAGGTTCAAAAACAATCTAACTTTTCTATTTCTGTTCCCTTTGCCAGGAGAATCTTACTAAGAAATTTCTATGTAAGCAATCTCTTACTGCTTAACTTCTGGAGGTTATGCACAGACTGAGTCAGCGTGGGTCTCAATTATAGGGCAATTTTTTGCAACTTTAGCAAAAAAAAATAAGCTCAGCATTGCATGACTCAGGACAACGAACCGAAGGTGGTAGTCAGTAATACTACTGTATATAGCTGTCATTAGATTTACTGTGCGAAAATAAATACATATAAAGTACTATGTGGCTGTGTGCGTTTGTATTTATGTTGGTATGAATCTACATGGCATTCTAAATGCAAACAAACATTTTCGCAATGGGGCGAGAGAGATATGAAACTTTTCGTAAGGAATTAAGGATACGGATATATCATTACAATAATATTAGATACACACACCTTTGCAGCCAAGTCTCGTTCTGGTTCTGAACTCGTAACATAGTTAGCCAGTAGGATAAATTGATCGATAAATTTTAAGCAAAACAAACCCAAACATATGTTTCGATAATTTGTGGTATGGTGAAGAGCTGTAGATTATGCTTATAAATTACCAAATCCAACTATACTCTTATTTTGTACGGAAGTATGGATTATATAATTTGCAGAGTTAAATACACAAGAAACTTTAGTGATTCTTAGTAATCTTAATGTCCTGTTCAGAAACATTTAGTAACTTAATTGCTAATTGGTTGCAAAATTCTATATTTAGTAACGCTCTTATTGCTTTCTGAATGAAACTTTTTTGGCTGACCCTTCAACAATTTTAGTGCGTTTTTATTTTTGTATAATGTTTTTGCTTGTTATATATTACACACGAAATCACGCTTTCGAGAAATACAAAGATTGCAAAAAGGTATAGATTGTTGCAGTATAAAAGTTTTATTTAATAAGAAGAGACTATTCCTAAAAGCCAAAAAGGTTTCCTAAAGTGCAATAACCCATTCTTCATGATAATTTCTTAATGCTTTCACTTTGGGAATTATGTGTCCCATGTTTTCGTCCCGTGTAATGCACTGACTAATACAGTGAACAAACTGAACGGTGTGTATTTCTCGGGCATGATGTCACTAATCTGTCACCAATCACCAATCCTGTGCGGGCACAAGGAGAAACATGTTATGACATCCACAACATAAACTTGATAGACTGTCCCCCTGTCCCGTGTGTATTGTCTAGATAAGGAAGACGAGAATTTTCGGTTTTAGGTCAAATAAATTGGTTTGAAATTGATGGATTTTCTTTAATTTTACATACAATTTTGTCATTTTAATCATTTTATGATGATTTTGAAGATCGTCTTGATATATAATATTTCAAATTAAAGGTTTCACTCAATAATAAACTTTGTAATGTAATTTACAATCTTTCCAATGTCTAAGTATCCATTAGCTTTGAACATTTGGCTTGTTTTAGCCTTAGCTAGAAAGTAACTCGTTTTTGAAAGGTGGAAGTGAAGGGTATTAGATTCAATTAGTTTGAAAAACCCGTCAATCCTGCAAAAAAACTCACTGGTTCTTATATCGTTAGAGAGAACCCTTGAAATTTATGGACGGACAGAAAGTGTTTACAAAATATGCATAGGTGAGATAAGTTTAAGCCAGAGGTTTAACCATAACTAGCTTTCACGTTTCCACAAGCCCAGATATCCTAATATTATCTATTTATGTACTGATTACTTCATGCGCTTTCATGATCTGCTAATTATTTCTTATCTATACGAACTTGTGGTGTGTGTTAAATTAATAAAACAACAAAGTAGATTAAAATATCTGATGCCCAGTAAATTCAATCAAACCTCAAACCATATTTTCTTGTCATAAGGATGCATATACACATATCCACTAAATTCCATTGCATATTCTGATATGCAAATGTCATAAAAAACATACAAACAAATTCTGTCACACACACATCCAAAGTATTCCCTTAATTTGTTTCCATGTTACCCGATGCAATTACAACTAAGAGGCTAGTTCTCTGTAGAAATCTCTATATTCTCCCATTTGTTCCTTTGCTTGCATTATAACTTCCTAAATTCTTTTGCCCAGCATTCACTATTCTAAAGTTAACCTAATAATTTATTTTTTGCTGCATATCCTGCCAAACAGCGATATGCAAACCATCACCTTACCACATGTCGAATAACCAACGACTCGACGAGGACTAATTTTCCCAAGCAAGTGTCAACTGTCAACACTGACCCTAACAAAGTCTCTTAGAAATTGGAATTGTTAGTATTTTTTTTAAACTTGGCTGGGGCAGAGTGGAACTGGCCTAGTGGGTTCTAACAGGTTCTGAGTTTGAAGGAAGCGGGTTGAGTACAACGGGTTCTGGCTGGTGAAGTGCGTGCAGTCAAGTCAACAAGGTAGCTTTGTACTTTCTCTACGTGGTCCTTTCATTGTTCGTTATTTATATTTGCAAGTTAAGTGTTATCTTACAACGCAGTTAATTAATTGATCACCGAAATCGTTTGAAAACTCAGGCTAAATTGTGTAGTTTGTGACAAATATTTGTCTGTTTGGCTTGGAGATTTGTTTGTTGAGTCAAGCTGAATTCAATATTCAATATTTAGAATAAGTAGAACGAGTAGTGTAGTGAACTACTGAACAGAAGGTAAAAACGTCAGCTCTGTCTTTCTGCCTGTATGTTCTATAATTATAAATGTATATCTGCTCGTCTATTCATTATTCAGTTCAGTTACTATTTAGAATAACATTTAGTGATGAATTTGCTGATTGAGCAGTCACTATTGAATTTGTTTTTAAATAAATTGTATGATAAGATTGTGGAATTTAATTCCGCCACGGGAATTGTTTTCGTGAAATTCTGAATTCATTAAAATTTTATTTTGGTTTCAGATTTCAAGTTCGAGATTCTTCAAAAAGACTAGACTAGACTAGACAAAAAGCAACTAGAAAGAACGTAGATTGACACTGACCTTTGATATGCAATGCTGAAAAGGAATTGAATTCGAATAGGACAAGGCAGGCTCAAGTAATACATAATAAGCTGAATTAAAATTCATCAATTCGAACAATGAACTTTGTTGTGTGAGCAACAAGTTGAATATTTTTGTGGATAAAAAAAGATACAATTGAAATTGAAAGTAGGTCAAGTTGAATCTCCAATCTAAGGACACTAGAAATATTTTAAAAAGCCCCAAGATTGCTTCGACTGTAAAGTTTCGTTTTAAAGTCAATATGCCACGGTTCAATAATGATGGACGAACCCAAAAGTTTGTCCACATGGGAGGTGGAGGAGGGAGAAAGTTTAATGGCGCAGGTGAGTAGATTTCTATCATTTTAAAATCAGCTCATTACCCATTAAAATATGTACTCATCTATATATTTTGTCATTTATATCGTTTTAGAACATGAAGATAGAAACCCGTTCAAGTTCACGCTGCAAAAGAATCGATCTATTCAAAGGAAACCTAAAGGAAGTGCATTTTCCCGTCTGGATGATGATATTGTTATGGATCCTAATGAGCCTGGTAGTAGTGGCAGTAGTCGAGGACAAGTTCAGTTCCAGTATGTTTTCATTTTCAGTTTTGTAAAATAAGAATTGCAGAAATCGGAGAAAATGCAATGATTTAATTGATAATGTAACTTCTGCAGAGGACACAAGGGGAAAGGGGGCAAGCAATGGAGAAATAAACAGAACAAGCCCAGAGACAACAATTCATTTGGACCTGGATGGCATAAAATAACTGTAGGTCTTATTTTTACTGGAGATAGTGATATCATTTTGCAGTGAAGCGGAACATAGTTTGAATTAATTTAATCTTTATTTTACAGATTTTGAATGGTTCAGCTTATGATAGAAACTTCGTTCTGAGCAAAATGGTTCAATTATGCCGTGTTCCATTTCTTCCAATTGCGGTAAGCCCGATTAAAATATTATTAGTTAAGGATTCATGTATTTTGGTATTCGTTGGGATAATAACAAATTGGTTTTACTCATGTTGCAGTATACACCACTTGGAACGAATACCGCATTTTATGTTGACGATCGTTCCAAAGCAGAAGCTATCGTTGAATTAAATGGCCGTGTTATTACACTAACAGAAGAAAAGGTGAAGGATAATCTTTAAAATCTACTTTTTTGTAAGACGGATTTCTTGTGTAAATAATATAGTAATAAAGTAATAATTCTTTACTAGGTGATGCTAAGAGTGAACGCCTGTGGTACACCCCCAACAGCAACATTTGATGAGACATGTGAAGCCAGGTTTAAAGCAGTGTTGGCAAAATCCTATAATGCCAGCTTGCAAACATTATCACTTCACGATTTCAGCTCTAATCCGGAACTCATCAGTGACTACTTTCTACCTCTTTACCGACCGAGTGTAGTTTCAAAACTAACAGAGATGCTACAGCCACTTTTAGGAACAATGGTTGGATTAGACCTGTCCTTCAATAAACTGCCAACTTTAGATGGATTGCATAAGATAATAACTAAGTCGACTGCTTTGAAAGCTCTTAATTTGAGAGGAAATAGGGTACGAAAAATTATCAAGTATTTTAATTAAATTAATAATTGTTTATCTAAAATGTTTGATTTTGTTGCAGATTAGGGAATTCCACCAATTTGATCGTCTTCAAGGATTGCCAATCGTGGAATTAATTTTGGAGGGAAATCCAGTCTGTGACAAGTCTCAGGACAAAGAGACTTATATCAGGTCAAGCTTATCACAACTTATGGAACATTCATAACTTTCTTACTTTTCAATGGGGCTTTTAATTATGCGTGATCAAAAACAATCAAATCTAAAAAACTCGTGCAAGATTAAATATTGCTGGAAAGGAAAAGCATGAAATAAGGACAAAGACTACGTACTGAAGGGTTAGTCAGCGGCCATCAGCCTGATGCCAGACCATTGGATATGGTTCTTCAATGTATAAATCAGAACTACTGATCTCGGAAACTGAAACGTTTGAGGTTATTTAAGATTTGTGAATTCCTTGTCGACAGACTCTCGTTGCTCGTTACACTAAATTAGCGTTTTCAGTTTAAATAACAGAAGTACAATTCACTTTCGAATTTCTAGTTTTGTTGGCATATTATTACTATGCGTATTCTATAAAACAATTAGAGATTCAG
Source organism: Agrenia bidenticulata (assembly GCA_034694785.1). NCBI lineage: Eukaryota > Metazoa > Arthropoda > Collembola > Entomobryomorpha > Isotomidae > Agrenia > Agrenia bidenticulata. The sequence goes on along the minus strand of JAQFYM010000163.1, from coordinate 80,577 downwards.
ATGTGGTCTGTGATTGCTTGATTAGAACTCAAGGGTTTAGATATGAAATTTTGAGCAACTTCTTTTAATCAGCTAGAGAAGGTTGTACTACGTGATATTACAAATGTGTTTCAAGCCCGTTGACACAACGTAATTACGGTCAGTTTATCAAACTAATCTTCGACCTCAACAAACCAACCAATTAGCTGATATTGGTCTTCGAGAACCCCAAATCTTATACTGATTGGGGCGTGACACTGTCACAAATTCTTCGACTACGATCTCACTGACTACGTTAGGTACGGGTTATCCTTGCGGGTGTAAAACTCCCGATCATTACCTACAGAATCTTTCCTAGTTCCCGAAAGTTCTGATCATCGAAAATATACAACAACAGAACTGATACAACTGCGACGGGCGACCAGTATACTACTGTCCCTGAATAATGAAACCGATGTGAATCACTAGTACTCAGCACATCCTTCTCTGGCTTTTCAGTCTTTTTAAACTCCTAGAAATTGGAGAAATCATATACTAGCCCTTGGATCTATATTTGATCTCATTACCTATGAAGGTGCGACTGCTTTTGAATTTTGAACAACGATACAAGATTTTAAATGTAATAACAGTAGAAAGAGTATCTGTATTTCTGTACCAGATAAATTGAATTCGCTTCGTAAAATGAAATACAAATCTTTTCAAGTCCATAAATAAGCTCAAATAAAGTAAAGTTCCCTGAGGCTTAGCTTGCTAGTTCGAATCAGTAAAACCCGAAGACAATATAATGCTTCATAAGCTAGTGGAGTTTTAAGAATGTGTGCGATCAAAACAAATACACGATATGAATGTTCTTAGTTGGCCAACAGCATCTTTTGCCAATGTTTCGCCCGTGCTTTGGGTTCTTTGATATTGTTTCAGCTCTTTCCACCAATAGCGACCTTTCTTATCTTAATTCCAGTGCCGTGAGGAAGAGGTTCCCGAAGGTCGTGAAGTTGGTAAGCTTAAGTAACAATTAAATGAATACTTGTATAAAGAATACACGTAGTAACTGATGCATTATTTTTTTTACTTCACAGGACGGTATTGACCTTCCAGCACCAATATCTTTTGAAGTCAATGAGCCAAGCAAAATCCCGGAAGTGAGAGGATCTTCATATTGTAATGAAGAGGCTAAGAAAGTTATTCTTAGGTTTTGGGAACTTTACGTAACCATTTATGATTCTGATGATCGTCAAACTCTACTGGAAGCTTATCATGATACAGCAAGTATGTCAATGATGGCATCGTATTCTCAGTCTGGTCACGTTTCTCAAATAGAACCCTCCAAGAAGTAATGGGATTAAATTTTTTATCCTTTAAAAAATCACGACTGTAGTTGTCTTAACACGTTCGTTTAATTTATATTACAGGCTGAGCTTCTATCTAGCTGATAGTAGAAATATGATTCGACAAACTGATAGAGCCAAACGATTTAGGTTACTGCATCAAGGAAAAATCGATATTGTGTCTTTTTTAAATAAGATGCCCAAAACGATTCATGATCATAACTCGTATGTGATCGATATGCCAGTGGCTGTGGTAAGCTTAGTATTTATTTTGGCTGATTTTGAAAAATACATTTCAAGCAATTTACTATAAATTGGTATTTTCTTTACAGGAAAACTTTATTTTATTCAATGTAACCGGTATCTTCAAAGAAAGAGATGAACGCCACCAGCCTTTACGGTATTTTGCAAGGACTTTTACGTTAGTCCCGCAAAATTCTGGATTCGTAATCATCAATGAAATGCTTTACGTTACCAATCCAACCTCCGATCAAGTCAAGGTATTATTAATTTTAATTTTAAACAAATTAGGCTATGAATCAAAGTACAGATTAATACTTTTTAATTTGTTTATTAATTTCAGAATGCTTTCAAACCTCCTGCACCAACTCCAAGTCCGAGTCCAGTACCTCTTGTCCAGCTAGTTCCAACAGCAGTAAGAGTGGTTCCAACCCCGATACCACCAACCGACGAAGAACGTCGACTAATGCTTGCGTCATTTGGACAACAATCGGGCATGAATGATGAGTGGTCGATAAAGTACGTATTTCAGCTATTGCATACTTTGAAAGATAATTTTGAATCAAGTAAGTTCTAAATCTCTTTCTCAATTTTAGATGTCTAGAAGAAAATGCTTGGGACTTCAACAAGAGTGCGTATGTTTTCACGCAATTGAAGGAGCAGAATAAGATTCCCCCAGAAGCATTCATTAAATAATAGTTAGCCGTGTATTTTTAGTTTGTGTCTTTGTAATTTAAGAATGGTTGTTGGTACAAAATTTAGGATACTCTTTCCTGAAACCAAACAAAATTCCATAAACTTCAGTACCAAATTGAGTGCTGGGTTTGTAATATTGTCCCAGAGGTAATTAGTATGACTTAAATCTTACAGCGGAAGTAGGTAATATAATAGTGTACAATGACAGTACAGTTTTCTATAAAAATGTTATCGTATTCAATTAAATTGTAAGGAGTTAATTAGGAATGTAACTAGTTGTTAATTATTGTTTATTTTCATTTCTGTATTCGCAAAAATAATTGATTGAAATATTGAAAAGTAAATGAACAATACACAGATTCTTGTTGAATAAGAAAATATTGATAGTTGTTTCTTATTTCTTACAAATTAAAATAATAAGCGAAGCATTTCATTCAATTCAATTTAAGTGCTCTTTGAGATACTTTTGATGCTCAAAAGCAACGAACTTAATCTCCCCTGGAATGTGTCGGAAATTTCTACTAAGTTCCGTATCCAATCCAGGAGACTCAATCTGTTCAACCCTTGATGGGCCATTTAAGTTTCTCCGTACTACAACTGCCGTCCCACAAACTCGACAAGCCCTCGTCACCACTGTACGAACTTCCATTTGACAATTGACATCAATACGGAGTCGTTTGAGAACACCTCCACCCGGTAGATGAACCATTTGGATTTCCACCTTCGTTAATCAAAATTTAAATTCAACGAAATATTCATCAAAGTCAACGTGTATATAATTTTACAAAAAAAACTATACTTGAGGCTTAGTAGCTTTCTTCACAATGGCAACTCCAATCTCTTCATCACCAACGAATATCCTAAACCTATGACCTTCAAAGACGGCCTTAGGTGCAAAGCCAAATCCTTCAATGTATGAATCACTCCAGAAATAATGATCATTATCATTACGACGGATAGACTCGAAAGTAAATCGCTTCCCATATCCCCTTCCAATTGAAATGAGCTTCAGCGGGTTGCCCCCAAAGAGAGGACTCTTAGCCTGAGCTGCTCGTACAATATAATGAAATCCTGGCAGTATCCGCTTGTCCACGTAGGTCCCTATGCACACAGTAATGAATCAAACAAACATAAAATAATAATCTACTTGTCAATTGTCACCAACTGGAACAAGTAGACATGAGAAAGAAAAGAGCAGGTGGACATGATTATCAAATGTTTACCAATGACAGGGAACTCATGATTGACCAAACCACTTATGGTATACGTGACCGGGACATCTTGGAGAGAGGCCCCTGAGACAGTGATCCTTCTGGTGTTTGAAGTAACTCCTGGCATAAGCGTTAGTCCAGACTTTGCTTTACTACGGCTCATCTTACAGTTCATAATCCTTACTAAGGTTGCTGCACCTATTCTAGTTGCTTTTGATGAGATGGCGATCCCAGAGATACAATCCTCCGTGACAGATCCTTCCAGAGATTCAATCTAGGGTCATTTTTTTTATCCAACGTTCCATTATTTTGATTCAAGATTTTTATGGGCCCTTAATTTTTCCAAAATAGGTTGAAACGTGCATTGTACCTTACAACGGAGCTTCAAATTCACCCATTTTTCAATCGTACCATCTGGCCACATCAAATGCGATTGTTCTACCTGGGGCTCCTAAAATTGATCAAAAAAACATGATTTCATCAGACTAAGTTATCATTCTAAAACAGCTCCCAATATAACTTGACTGATAGATCAACATGATTGTGAGTAATCAATAAAATTTCGACATGTTAGTATATCTCTAAATTGCTTAATACTTATCTCTAATAACATTTTATTTTGGTCAAACTGACTATGTGATTCTGTTTATGCATTACGAAAATAGTCGGTTGACCTGACGTTAGATTAATGTGATTCGATTTTTTATCAATGTACTGCAGAGAGAAAACAAACAGATTACCTCATTGCTGATGACCTCACAACTTCCAATGGCCTTATGATGAGCGTCGTACATAGTGAATTTGTCCATAGGGGAAACTACTTCCAATTCAAAGCCGAATCCTTCTGGTCTTGAATCGCTCCAGAAATAATTGCTGAAAAACGTATGAAATGTTTTAAATGATAAAACCGAATTAATAAATTAAAATAGTTAAACTTTACTTATGCTATAAATTACCTGTTTCCATTCTTTTCCCCATCATCAGCCGTAAATGTAATGCGCTTTCCATACCCTTGGCCAATAGCCAAGAGCTGGAGTGCTCGTCCAGAGAATAAAAATTTAGAGGTGGAAAGCGGACGAACCCTTTTCGAGGAAATTAAAGAAATTTAAAACATACAAATTATTATAGTTTTAAATTTTCATTGTTAATTTATAATTTAAAAACTCAAATATTTTAACTACTTAAAGGATTCACAAACCTGTACGAAAATCCAGGGACGATCCGAGGGTGTACAATAAGCCCGATAACAGGGAATTCATGGGGTCGAAGGTTCTCGACCAAATAAGTAGTAGGGACATCATCGCATGTCACAGTCGTAGCCCGCCTCCGAAGTATCGGCGGTCGCTTGAGCGATATTATATTAGACGGGGGATTAGTAGAAGGTACAAAAACGGCAGGAGAGGGGCTCGGTGAAGGAACGGGTGATGGTGTCGGAGGCATTTTGATACAATATTTATTATGATTTCCAAAAAGTCTCTCTAAAATCTAGGTTATATTCTATTTGGAACTTGTCCCAGTTGTATTTCAGTTGCAGTTTGCACTTTGTTGATATTTCAATCCTCACATACTACTTTCTGCATATATTTCTCTAACAAGCTTGTAGTTCTTAAAACCCTCATATAGTTTGCCAAATAATTCTGACAGAGTCGAGGACACACCGAACTGGCCTAGGCGATTTTGGCTTGCGACTTGTGGAATTGTAATGATAGCTTTGAGTCTGTATATGAATGAACCGAGAAATTCCACCTTGAAAGTATGAAATATCGGGACTATATATACTTGCTTGACTGTAGACTGACTAATACTGAACTGACCGACTTTGAGACAGTGAATATGGAGTAAAGTGTAGGATCAATCTGGAACTTAAGACAATGGTAGCTGAGCTATGACTTTATTTCAATAGGGGTTAAGGCAAGGGGTAGCCAGATTTAAGTAGTTCTAACCGATGAGGAATATCTGGACAAGTGGACAGTGAAGTTCCATGAACTGAACAGCACGTTGAATGAAAGTAAACTGATGCTCTCTTATCAAATTATCAATACCAATTATATACCAAGAATCATGGACAGAATTACTGCTCAATACTTTTATTTTACTCTTGTCTCCGCTCATATCTTTTAAATATGTGGAGTGCAATTAAGCTTAAAATAGTTAAGGTTCTAACCATGTAACATACAGAATAATTCTGTAGCACAGGGCTTAGCTCTATAATGAAGGAGTGTTATATCTTGAGAAATGAATTACATGAGGATAATTAGACTCAAGCTTTACGACCCGACTCCTTGTGCCTTGGCACAGTTTAATTTCAGAGAGGTTGTCTTCGTTTTGTCTTGGTATTTTAACTTTAGATAATGAAAACAATCATTTATCATTTACAAAGCCAAGTTGAGAAAAGTCTTTACCATGTCACCATCCATAAGTCTCTGCGTGGATAATATCGATCGTATTATCGTATTAATCTCTTGTGTGTAATGACGTGCATGGTCTAATATTGTGGAAGTGTACGTAATCTGAAATCATGATTAATCCACCAAAAATTCTGTATAATTTTTTGTGGGACGAGGGATGTGGAGCATAAGGAAATAAAGATGACATCGGCTCTTATCAAACGAGGAGTTGACAGTGTATTGAGGTTATTATTTAATACCAAAGGCAAAGGAAATGGAAATGCTCGTAAACACGTGCTCCTCTCAGATATCCTTAGGGTATTTTAGGAAGGAATATAAGCAATGAGGGATAAAATATAAGAGTTCATGTGTACGTTGAATCAAATGCTTATTTGGACGCTTCTTGGATCATGATGAAATGAACATGACATATGACTGCTACTGCCATGCTGTGGTATGGAGTAACAGACTGATAAGATGTAGAAGACTTTCATCATTGAAAGAAGTTACAACTTTTGAACCTTTTCATTATTATTCCAATTGTTGGATACGAATGAAATTTTCAGAAATTTTAAATTTGTCAACAACTCACACCCAGATGCAAAACTTTTAGATGCCCAATTAAGTAATCTGCTTGATACGTGACAAACAACACGACTGCATTTTTTTATGTGCAAGTGACCCATCGGATCAATTGGAATTTTTTAGTTTTGGTAGAAAGGGTTTGACAAAATTTTATTACAACGCGACAATTTTATGAGAAATTAAAATAATAGCAATACAGAACTGCTATTCAGACCATTGGCAAGGTCATGATGATTCAGCCTCGTAAATCTCGCAAAGTTCACATCAGACCACATTTAATAAATCATATCTCTTAACATTTTGTTCACCCCTGAAAAATAGATGAAAGTAATATTCCTTTCCAGTTATAAGTACTGCAATGTATTACGCAATATGTCAAAAATATTGGTAATACCCAGTGTCACTGGATATTCAAGGATTACCACATTTCTACACTTACGATCTAACGAACATTGACCTACGACCTCAGACGTGGATGACCTAGTATGGCAGGGTTGAAGAATCTGGACACGAAACAAGATATTATACAACATCATAAATTATTTAAGTTTCTTTGCTAATTGAGAGCGGAGATAACTACTGTAATTACATGTTTATTTAATTTAATGAAATGAGATGACAGTCTCAAAATTTTCAGTTGACAAGACACTTGTCTGGGAAGTTTATCATTCCATTCTTAACTAAAGAATCTCTTCGCTGGATTAGACTTTGGCCACTTAAGGCATCATGCATAAGAATATTCAAGCTGATTACTATGATAATTAAATTTAACATATGGATTCAAATTTCAAACTCGGAACTGAATGACAGGCATAGCCAGCTCAAGTTCTCACTAAACACTACAATATTTCCATTGCAAAGTTGTACCAATCTGCATAGGCATAATCCAGGGTGGAAATACTTTCATTCTGAAGGAAAGATGAATGAGTTTGTGTATTTTTTTGTCTTTAGTCTTTACCTTTCAAGGATGTCCTACATTTGTCATTTTGAGTCTAAGACGAAACTTGGAGTTAGAATATAATTTTAAACAAAGAACTTTAATTTCTTTAATATCATTTTGCATGCATTTAAAGCTTGAATTGCGTTATTCATATCGAGCATCCAATTAGTGTTAATTTATTCGAATACCAGCCAATAATTCCAAGAAATTTGTTAATATTAGCAAAATACAAAAATCTACATGGTTTTACAGCCACGTTTCCAGTTTCCTCATGCAAATAAGCCACACCAGGCCACACCTAAAATAGAGAACTTTCTCCTTGGAGAAAGTCGCACAATACTTATAGAGATTTTAGAAGGTCACAATTCCCGGAATAAAAATCATTATCAAATAGTAATTAAAAATAATGACATGCTACAAAAATCCTACTCAGTACGGCCTTTTCACTAGCATTTCCAACCCGAAGAAGTGGAGAGACTAAATGCATAGACACCTTACCCCTTTTTTGTTGTTCACAGGCTGAGTGAAAGAAGTTGCAAGTGTTCTATGCGATGAATTCAGCAAATATTCAAAACAACTCCTGATGTGTCCTCTCCCTAGTCTCCCTATTATTATTAGTTTCAAGAAGCTGTCAAAAATAATAATAACAATCTATATACACATGGATTGATTAAAACAATAAAAATACTTTGCTAGTTTTTTCTACCTAGTGAAATTTGGAGAAAACAAGTGAAAACAATAGATAAATAAAGGTTAGAACCTAAAGATGAATAGTCTGGGCCTAAATATAATTATGAGAATGGGCTGTCTCTGCTCCAAAGAGAGGATTAGGATCAATGGGAAGGCCTACATAGTTCGGGAACGATTGGGTGAAGGGTATGAATATTTTTTAAATTGTTGATACAGATAATAAATTTGAGTGATAAGATGACTTTTGACATTTGCATCGATTCAGAGGGTTCAGTACTGTAGAGCTTGTAGAGGACGCTCGAACTCATGAACTTTTCGCCCTCAAAAGAATAGCCTGCCATAGTACAGATGACCAAATGATTGCAATGACTGAAGTCGAAAGTCACAAAAGTGTTCAACACCCTGGCGTCCTCGAGATGGTCGATTATGATCTCAAAGAGAAACAGGATCCTTTAGAGGACCTTTCTAGTGAATTGTTAATACTCTTGCCATACCACCACGTAAGAGTAGACAGATTATTCAGAAAACAATTCATAGAAGCATGTTATTAATTATAATCTTCGATGATTAGAGAGGAACCTTGGCCGGGGAATTAGTTCGAAGGGAGTCGAGAGGAGCTTACTTCAGCGAAAAGGAAGTTCTTCGTATGTTTAGCTGCATTTGTGAAGCTGTGGAAGCTTTTCATACTATGCAGCCTTTACCCCTAGCACATCGAGATTTGAAGACGGCGAATATCCTTCTAGATGAGAGCTCTAGTCCGATAATTATGGATTTGGGTTCCGTGGCGGTGGCAAGGGTGGAGATCAAAGATCACATGGAGGCTAAAAAGTTGGAAGAGCATGCTGCAGAAAGATCTTCGATGCCTTACAGAGCCCCTGAACTTTTTAACATTCCATCACAAGCGTCGATAGACGAGAGAACAGATATTTGGGTACGAAAAATATTCTACAAGTAGAAATGATTTAATTCTTATTCAGGTTTTTAAAAATGATTTCTTAATGTTAACTTTTTAGTCGTTGGGATGCATCCTATTCGCTCTCTGCTTTTTCAAGTCACCATTCGACATTGTCTACGAAAGGCACGATTCCGTACCTTTGGCTATTGTAAGTGGCAGAATTGACATTCCACCTGATTCTCCATTCTCAGAGGTAGGGTAGATTGACTTTCACTGACACAGTTCAAAAAATCATAATTTATCGATTATATAATTTTTCTAAATTACAGGAGATTCAGCAGCTAATTCGTGACATTCTTCTCGTGGATCCAAAAGAGAGACCATTTATTAAGGATGTTCTCACTCGAGTGAAACGTTTGGAAGCGAAGAACCAAGGCTGTGTTTGAAATATTAGCCTCATTGTTGAAAACCATGTGGAATTTATATCCACGTCGAGTGTAAATCAGAAGACGAAGAGATTCGTCTACTTTTGAAGAGTCGATTATGAAACCAAAGCGTAGAAAAATGACTAACTAATTGTAAGTATGTGAGGGTACTAATTAACAAAAAGGAATTAAGGGTTTAGCATTTTAGCATGGTGAAGTGCGTGCATTAGATTACGTTAAATTGTGTGCATTACTAAATCTTACCCTGCCTTGTACGGCATTAACAGACATATCAACCAGAGACTTACTGGAGATTTATATACTTTTACATTTGACTTGAGTGTTGGCAGAATTGATTTTAATTTAGACAAATAAAAATGCACATAAAGTAATTAATTAGAACAAATAAGATCAGACTTTTCTCCCCATAAAACTATATACTTCTTAGTGCCTGATCAATGACTGAAGATTGGTGCCTCACAGCTTCTTCCACAAACTTGTACACCCGCTGACACCCTCTAATCCCTTCTTCCAGTACATCCTTCAAATACATACTAGGTAGCAAATTGGTTTGCTCTAAAACAATAATCTGATTCGTTTTTGCCATTATGGCAATAGTCAATTCTGGTGATCCTCCGCCTCTTTCTTGAGAATTGATGTCAATCATTGGAACAGAGTGAGTAATGGTTGCCGTACAAGATACAACATAATCCCGAATAGGGATTTTCGCATCTGCTAATGCTAGTGTCAAGGCATTTATACAAGCTGAGTAACTACCTCCGTCATCTTGAATCATCTCGATGTAAACATCTAACACAGTTCCTGCGGTCATCGCATCAGTAACTATAATATTCTCTAGAAGCTCTTTCAAATTCGTGGACATTTCCATTGACTTTCTGTCTGATTTTGTAGAAGATTTTCTCTCATTTGAACTGAAACAGGCAGAGCTATACTCGCAGTTGATATTAATCCTATCTGGATTGTGACTCTTCTTTTGCGATGACCGGACCTGCATTATAATAACCAAGTTTTATTTTAACATTGAACAGTGATAACATCAAAAATAACATTCATCATTAATTTTCTCAATCAATTAGGAACTCCATCAAAGCAAGAGAAACACAAATTATATTAAAAATTAATCTATACCTCATGGGGGCCATAAACGGCAGCCACTACTTTAGTGTTTCCAATATTGAACGAAGCACTTCCACTAGCCCTTGTGTCTCGAAAAACGCTCATCTCACATGAAATGTTTCGAAGCTCATCCGGTGCTCTTCCATCCGCTCTAATATGGTGTTCCCACAAGTCGTCCAGGTGTGTTCTAAACGCCATTTTCTCCGGTCTGTGCTCTGCAACATAAAATACAACATTGTAACACTGATATCAGGAAAATTGTTAGCAGATATTTTAAAAAATCGAAAATCATAAAGACGATGACGAAATTGACGACGATGATTAAATTGAAGTTAAAATAAGAGAGAAAAACGATGATACACTCACCTGATTATTTCAATATATCCCAAACACTATGCTATCTATCAATATTCGATAGGGAAAACCACGATAAGCAACTACAGCAATGTCGATGAGTTTTTCAATCGGTAAGTTAATTCCACAACACCGAAATAGTCAACTTTAAAATTAAACGCATGGAAATTCCAAATTCAAACTTGCCGCTATATCCTCCAACTCACAATTCATCCCGCCAAATAACTTAGTGTCCTCTATGACAAGGCCTTGATAATAATGAACCACAACTCATCCCCAACCTTCGTCGTAGATGGCCGCCCTTCACTCTTAAAAAAATATTCTCAAAAATCCTAGCCGTACCACCAAAAATCAAAATCTACAAAATTTACAACCCTTCCCCCCACAGTAAACTAACCCCTCCCCATTCGAAATACTTATCATTGACAAGCACACGTTTCCTTCATTTAAGATAAGGTCACCCTCGACGTGACACTGTAGATGTGTACTCCCCTGTTGGGCAGTGTTGTATGAAGTATGACTTGGGTGCAGGGAATGAGGAACGAACCCAAACAAATCCTCCTTCGTTTCCTTCCTTCCTCAATTTGCCTATTCATTCTACAATCTACGCTACAAGCTACGTAGGATTTCTCACTCACAATATACGAGAGACGACCACCCTTAGCAGTAGAAACGAGCCTCCCTTCTTCCTGCCTTGTACTCACTCCACTCGATCATCACTCTCTTTTTACAGGTAATTAATTAATTACCACAATTTTTTCGACAACAAGGGCCAGAGGTTTTAAAGGCACGTTGCTCCGTATTCCCTGACCCTAGTGGACAGGATCGTAGTAGAAGAGTGGTGGCCAGACACCCCTTCTTAAAACTACCATCTACTCCTCCATGGGACAAATGGGACTCCTCCATTCACCCTCTTAACTCATCGAATGTAAGTTAAAGTTGGAAGTTTTAATTACTAAATAATAGTTTGTGATAAGTAATGTGATGGGCATTGGTGGTTTTGTGTTATGGGTGGATTTTTTGTGATTGTATAGACTCCAATAACTTCGGATGTACGTCGCGGTCTATTCTTTCTTCAGCTGGTCGAGGTCGTCGTCCGAAGAAAGAACCCGCCCGTCATCCCCCATCCTTAGGAGCCGCAGTAACAGGAGACATAACATCTAAAAGAGAGCTAGCAACACCTCCCAGTTAAATATTACTCTAGGGGATTAATTAATTTACATTCACCATTTCACTAACCCACCCACCTCTACGCTTTTCACGAAAACGCGACGGGCACTACGGGAAGGTTTTATCTACTTAAACATCGACTTATAATAGGAGAGTGGAGTTAATTCATAATTAAGAGTAAGGATAAGCCTCAGATTGATAAGCCATCGAGAGTAATTTCATCGAAGGAAGTTTATTTACTTAGAAACGGAAGAGGTTCGAAATCAGAAATCTTTGAACGAACGAGGCTTACGTTACGCAACAATTATCAATAATAATCATCACACTATCTTTGTGAACCGTGTACACCCTTTGTCTGCACTTTTTGCAGTTGTTGCAATTTCATGGCCCCAAGTTATCCAAAGAAAAAGAAGGAGTCTTTTACAGTCCTTCGTCAATTTTCTTCATCGACTGATCCTCCTCCTCCTAGACGGTGTGCTACTGACCTATCACAAGAGGAGGAGCACAGATTTCGAATTAATTATTGAATCCTCTATTTGTTGAGTTCTAATTAGTTTTTGTTGAGTAAGAGTGGTTTCTGGAGGTCATCCATTATTAATTTTGTTTCTGAAGATCAGCGGAGTTTGCTGTATCGTTATGTTTATTTATGCGGAATAGATTGCAGTTCAGATTGTATCCTTTCCCCCTCAGTTTCTGCTGAGTTGATTATTCAGCTGGTATAAATATATCTAACCCTTTACCTGTAAAATACGATAAGCAACTAGGACGAACGAAAGTAACCCCCCTGTCTCAAATAATTAGAAATAGGTAGGAACAGAAAGAAGAAGTAAACGAGGGATGAGCGGATGGAATTTCTTAAGTTAGCTGTGACTGTGATTAAAGGTAAGCTTAAATATTTATTTATACTCAAATTCATTATGAACCCACCATGTCACATATGATAACTGGAATATTTAACTAATCTGGGGCTGGACTTTTAAAATTCTTGAAATCTTAAAATTGTATTTTTGCTTAATACAGGCTGCGGGGAGACAGCTTTTATAGAAGACTAGAAATAAATTGACCTTACTGCGTAACGATAACGAAGCAACATAAATTGAAATCCTGGAAGACTATTTGACGGTAATCCCGCACCAACACTAAGTAAACCACCTTGTGAACGAAAAAGAAAAATGTAAATGAGCTGGAGCAACAATAATTGGTGGTGTTGGAGAAGTCGAACAAAGGATTTAGCCAAGCCGTAGAATTATTAATAATCCGGTTCTGAATCAAGCGTTTATTGGATCTAGATCTAGTTCTAACGTCACTTCCCTGCAATTAATAAACTACAACCTAAGTACTACCACAGTGTTACTTACCGCCCTTCAACGCAATTAAAGAAGGATGCATTCTACTGTCACTTCTTTAAGACTGGGATTTAATTGGATTCTAGTTGCGAAAGAAGTTTTCAAATATTGTAATTAATTATTCTTGAAATCTTCACAATAACAAAGCGTTCTTTGGGATCTTGTCAACTACCTACTACAACTACATAATTCTGTTTCACATCGTGATTCCAGTATAGGATTCTTCTGTGTATATCTTTATTCGGATACGAGGGAGTCTCTAAGTAAACTGTCAACTGTTGGTGCTGAGAATAATCTTTTAAACCAAGAATTTTCACAGTATGAAAGGATGAGAGTGGAACCCATTGGGGACCTTTTTGCGGAACCCAAGACGGGAGAAACGTATTTTCAAGCTCAGCGGACCACTGAACCGATCACCATTCTATTTCCGAACGGCAATTACGTGCCAGTAAAGGAAAATACATTTTCGGAGCTCAATCAAGAAAGGAATACCGTTATCATTGGTCAGAAGGATCTTAATCCATCGTTTGAAAACGAACATCATCTTCTTCCCAGCGGCTTCTTTCTTACAGAAGAAGAATGGATTTTGTTCAAGCAACCTTACCGTGGTAAGTCAGTGAATAACTTGTAGCCAGTATTGCTTATTGTTGCTTAAACTTATTACTTGGGGCTGTTAAAATTAAAAGAAAAAAAATTATTATTAGGTTTGGAACCATATGAGCAGAAGAAGATGGGTAGCCTTCCAAAGTCCTTCACCCCGTTGTCTTTCACATCTGCTAGCGGTGGCTTGGAAAGGCGAGCATTATCCAATGGAAGTACCTCAGATTCGATTTGGCTCCGAAAATGTGAATCTCTTACTGTAACCCCCTCGCTTTCCTACCTCAACGGAAATGAACCCAATAACAATACAATTAGTCATCCTCCTTCTCTAAACAAGATTTATTCACAGCAATCAGAATCGACAGAAATTCTTCCGGTAAGGCCTAAAACGTAAAATACCATGATATGTGTCGTGTCAATATGTCTAATTTCATCTTGCATTATCCAATTTTTTTGAAGGAGGAAGACGAAAAGGAAAACTGGATGGTAAACGGAGGAACAGGAGAAGACACAACGCGCCGGTTTGGGATCCAGAACAATGTTACTAAAAATAGCAAAAATATTCCTGGATTGTCAGGTGTTAAACAAGAGCCCCATGTTCATTCTAATGAGCTCGTCAACAATTTCAATCTAACGTCCGGTGACGGTATTGGTATAAGCGTAGGCATGGATCTAATCAGAGGTATGGCAACTGGAATGAACCCTGGATATGGGCTTCAGTCTTGTAATCACGCATCTGTTGGAATCATTGGCTCTCACACTCAACCGATAACATGTAGTAGTCACGATCAAATTCATACTCCGTCTCACCATCATTATCCACCTACAAAGGTGGCAAAACAGAGTTTAGATCCCTTCTTTACTATCTCCGCTTCATCAGATTTTAATCGACATCTAGATGAACAGTCGTTGGAGCGTCTCGAACAATGGAGCGAACCAATTAGCCGGGAGCAGAATCAATGGGATTCAAAGTTACCATCAGAGCAAACTGCTAACACTATCCCTTACCATTCAATTGATTTACCATTTGTCCCGTCAGCATCTGCTCGAACTGATGAAATGGATACCCTGTTAACTTTTTTGTCCAAGTTTGACAATAAAGTAGCTGCGATTTGGGGTCAAGAAGGTGCAGCTGCTGCAATCGCAGCAAATTTACAATATGCGGCAGGATATTCTTCAACTTCCAGCACTCCAGTTGGTAATCCCAATCCATGGGGGAGTCCTACATCAGATGATACTGCTGCACAAGGATACTATGATTACCGAGCTATGCAAATACAAATCGAACAGCACCAGAGAGCCTTAGTTGAGAGTCAACGTGCAGCTGAACGATTCTCTCAGAGGCATTATGTTGGTCTTCGGAAAGACTTTCCGCAGCAGCTCAAACCTAATCCTTCAAATCGAATAGCGATTGGCACATCAAGAATTAGTCCTCCTAAAGGAAAGTACACAATCATGCACTCAATGAAGCAGCATTTTGGTACAGCCCCATCGGAAGATGATTATCATATCGTACGGAAAACGGATACTGCATCAAACGAGGAAAAGGAAAAAAGCTTGGAAGTTTTAAATCACAATGGGAATAGATCAGGATTCGTAAAATTTTTACCGGAATTGCAAAATAAACTGCAAGTGAAGGAATTTTTGCCTAAGCCTAGTGCTAAGCCAAAGCCATCGGATAACCACATAAATAACATGAAAGATGTTCTCAACAATCTTAACAGTCTCGATTTAGAATTTGAAGAAGAGTTGGAAATTATGGTGGCTTGCAAAGGAGATCCCAAACCATTTATTGAACAAGCTGCTCAAGAAGATTTACTGAATAGTTGGAAAACGCATTTTACTACAGTTGAGGTTCTTGAGACATCCGATGCATATGGTCCGATGGCTTCCCCGGTTACGACTCTGACTGCCCAACAGATCAACCCAAATCTTCCTGAGTATCGGTTATTTGATGGAGATGTAAGTAACCCTCATAAATTCATAAGTAAACTCTATGATAAGGTTAAAGTAGTTTTAGAAGACAATGTAAATCAAAACATGATTTTTTTCGCAGGAACGAGATTACAGTATCTTCAAGCGCCCTGGTACGACTATGTTTCCTGTCCGATATAAGCTCCGTTGGGAAAACGAGAAGGCTGTTCAAACAGAACAGTTTGGAGAAACCTCCTACGAAATGCATATGCAACCAGATGCTCCGTATCGCCTTTCTGCCTTTGATTGGGAGAGTTATCTCCCTGGTCAATCCGACCCCTTTACCTTATTCAGCAGATCTAGAACTCCTGTAGACTCTCGTATCATGTTTGATAATGAAAATGGCTTGGAAATTCAGACTCCGGACTGGTTCTTGGTAAGCAATCTTTTTCCTTTGTTTTGCCTAATTGAGGAAAGCTATAATCTCATAACTTTGGCTAAACGGCCCACTTCTTCTTTAAGTTCGTAAGAAAAAAATTGGATCTTAAAATCTTTAAAACATTGGGAGATTGATTTGTTTTTTAATCATCTCAGATTATTTCGAGAGTATCGCCTTCAGTTACATTAAACCTTGAATATTGAACATGATGGTTAGATTAATATATATACGTTGGTTTTTAAATTTAATTAAACGTTCCTAAAGATTGGAAATCAATTTTGTCAGAAAGTTAAATTTAAAGGGCACAGTGAGACAATTAGGTACACAAGGACACTTGTTAGTAGGGTCGTTACTACTTACAGTTAAAAGTCATTACTTAATCTGATTTGCCAATTACTGATTGCTTAATTTTGTGCAAAAAAATGGTGGCCAATTGTGTGCTCAATTGACCGTATGTGTCGTCCGACCTTGTCAAGGGGAGTGCTAACTTTCTCTCCTCTCATACAACACGTTGTAAGTAGTAGGGGAGGAGATATATATATGGAGACAATGAGTATGTTACTTTCCCAAACTGGTTTCTACATGTGCAATCAGATTTAGCCAAATGTATCACAGAAAATGGACACTTTGAGAAGGCCAATATATACAGAATGAACTGTTGAAGTAATTTTTGCATTAAAATGTTCTAATTTAAGGATGGGAATGGCGTTAGAAGCGAATCATTAGCTGATTTTGAGTACAACGGTTCCATCGACGGTGGTGGCGTTGGCGGAGGTAGTGGGACTCACGTCTATCTCCAAACAGACTACTGCTGTGACAGTGGGATTGGAATTGACGGGTCTTCGAGGGCTGAATTTTATGACGATGTATTTCCGGATCATGAAGGGGACTATGACTATGTTGGAGGGGGAATTGATGATGCAGGGATATCTCTTCATGCATATCCTACAACGAACGAGAACGACATAGATTACGGTCACTTTGAAGGGTACTCTTTTCACCCTGGAAGCTCTTCCAGTGTGAGTGGGAAACATGGCAAGGGTAACCGTCGCAGGTGAGAAAATTATTTTGATGCAGTGGCACTGACACTAGGGACATTTAGAATAATTTAAGATCCAGGGGCGTAGTGAGTGAGTTGTAAACTGAATTTGTTTTTTTTCAGGGCGAAGGTTAAACCGTGTAAATACTTTTTTCTTGACGGGTCATGTCGGCGTGGGAATGATTGTAAATTTTCCCATGATTTAACCACTTGCCGTTACTGGGCGGAAGGATCATGTCTTAAGGGCGAATCTTGTCCGTATATGCATTGCTTTTTGGACAGGTACTTAGGAGTGACATTGAATTGGAATTTTGAATATCTAAGATAAGAAGTTTAAGAAAGACCAATGCTAAAATTATTTTATCTTCACTTTTTGTAGGAAAGAGTTCCCTGGACATTGTGAATTCGGTGGGTTCGGAATGAAGAACTATCATCTGGAATCTGAAAATGATTTTCCAGCGTTAAGATTAGGAAGTACAAAAGGAAATTCAATGGTAAAAGCATCTCATTGTATTTCAAGATAACATTTGCTCTAAATTTATCTATGTGTTGGGGTTGGAAAACAATTTTAAATCTTTGGATTTTTTCTTCAGTTATCTAGTCGTGTTCCAATGTCAATGGGATTTCCACCATCATCAGTCTGTGACGGTGTGGGAGGGTCTTCCGAGAGTTTGCTGATGTTTACAGAACAAACGGGTTCAATTTATGGTGGATTCGGAGATTCACCGTCAGAAACCAGGGGATATGGGAAAAGAAAGAATGAAGCAGGAGGGACAAGTCGAAGGAAAAATACAACGGAGGAACAAAGGTGGTTCCCTGACATAAAAGACAACTATAACAATGGAATTGAAAGAGGGTTTGGGGATGCCGGAACGGGTACCTCAATTCCATGGACACGACACGGCACGAATAAGGGAAACGGTCATAACTCAAATTCAAACAATTGGATCTCCTCCATGATCAGCGTGAAGGAGAAACGAAAAAAGAAAAAGCACTAAAGTCACTGAACAAATAGATAGGCCATAATTTAAATTGAATTTTTGTTATTATTGGCAGTCATTTCTTTGAATTTAAGATTCAACCAGAGAACTTTTGTTATTTCAGAGTTTAGAAATCATACCAGGCCTTCCATCCAACTAGGAATTATTGATTAGCTGAAATTTTTTTAAATTGAAGAATATTATTAAAAAGCTGGAAAGGATTCGACAGTTAGGATAAATTGTTTTTCTATTCTAGTCTTTGTGTTGAACCAACTCAAGAGGGAATCTGAATTGAAAGAACTAGAAAATTCTTCACTGCCTTTCCTTTCCTAGTAAATAAGTGACCTATACGGAAACAAATACCTATTGATTTTCTGACCCAGTATAAAAATTAATTCAAGAGTTATCTCTAATCTAGTTACAATGAACAGTGGTTAACACCAAATATAAAAAAATACAAAAACAATTTTCTGATGAGTGATAACTACTCATTTTTGGGGGATGAATTTGTAGTCAATACATTTATTACTACATAGGCAGAAGCGCTTCGTTAAAAATTCAAGCGCATGCTGATAAGTGATCATTAACTGACATTTTTTGGGGATAACATAATTTAAAATTTGAAAGTTGTCAAATGTAAAATTGAATTGAAGGAGGATGGAGAATGAGATATGGCTGATTATTTTATTAATAAGGTTTAATTTGACTTTCTGTTTCCCCCGCGAACGTATGTTGCTATAACCTTAAGTTACTTGAAGAAAAATAATTACGTCTACGAATGAGAATTTGATCTAACGATTGGAGCAAAAGTTAAGAAGGACTACAGAAAAAAAACGTGTAGCTGTAACCTGTTGTCACTCTTCCCTAGTTCTTTGGAGAAGGTGATCAGGTTAGTTTAACAGTGCGAATGAATGTAAGTAAACAAAATTGTATTTGAGTTGCATTTCTGCACAATTGTTAAGTGTACTTGAATGAATTCAAAATTTTCTTTAACAAATGAACTTTCCACCGCTGATGAGAGGTAGGAAAAGATCAGTAAAATGTTATTTTGAGCGATGGACAAATCCGAAGGCAAGACTAGCAATGGATAATTTCGACACAAATAAAACTTTAAAAAAAGCCTAATTATCTAATTGCAAGGAACGTACAGAGAATAAAATCCGGATGAACTTGCGAGAGTCTTGCAAAATGTTGTGTAGCAAAAGTTTCACTTTATTTCTCTCAAGCTCGTAATAACAATAATATGGCTTAGTAAACCGAAGGGCTAGTTAGCTACTTGCATTCGTATTACAAATTACAATATAATAAATTGATAAAACCAGGCATTTCAACCAACACCATAGAACCGTTGACTTGATCAAGTAAAATTAAGAACTACTTAAAAAAATTCAGTCCGCTAAAAGCAGTTAGGAATCATTCAAACGCTAAACGACAAGAACTTTACATCATTTCAAAAACTCACAAATGGCACTTGACAGATATATTTCATGTAGTATGTCCAGTTGATCGAATCACAACGCTATTAATCTCCTTAACCTAGAATCGGTCCGAAGTGTTGAATTGTGATAGGCTGATTCACGATGGCTAATACTAAATCCTTAATCTCATACACGTCTAATTCTTCTAATAAAATACATTATATTCCTATATACTATGTAGGATATACGATTAACATTTTCTGATTATGGTTACTAACATCATCTTATCTTATCCGCCTCATCTCTTGGGGCACACAAGTCTTCGAAAGGAGAGATAAAGAGGGTCTTCGATTTTTAGGCTGGAAGTAAAAAAACTCGTAGATATTTTACGGGCTATTACTATTGTGGAATATAAATCTTCCTTCAACGACGAACGGAGAGATATTTACTTCGATAACGACGTCAATCGCGGTATTCCTAGCTTATTGCAAACATGGGGACACTGCACTGAAAATCAGCAAAATCTCTGCATCAGTTGGGCTTCTCCATAGTCATTTCTATTTAGGCATTATTGTTTCGGAAAGGTGAATCTGAATAAAAGCCAGGAAAACACACAAAGTATGTTGCTAACTTCAATCCTCGTCTTTAAAAACATAATCAAAGTTTAGAAAAAACTGCGATCTCATCATTTCACTGCGTCAGTCCCGAAAATCCGGTAAGTTTTCAAGATCGAACTTCTTGGTTCATATAAAGGCAGATAATTAGAAAATTATAATGACAAGACATGATTCGGGACACGATATATCTTTAACAGCTGCGTTTAGTTGCTTCTTTTGCAGCTAATATAAGAGGCGTTAGGCTAGTAAGAGGTTTCGCTTTCTGTAGAAATCGATGTCTTAATAATTCAGAGGCATTTTGTCGGACGTCTACATCCACTTCTAGGCAAGCATCTAAAAAGTCTTGGAACTCGATGCTAAGCTTATCCCGGTCTTTAATTTCTGGCTTTCCATTTGTTGCTATTAAGTAGAGAGCCTGAAAACAAGAAGTCAATTCATTTCAATTAAGAACATATCAGAAATCTTAAGGCAAAAGTATGTAACAGTGCTATGGACGAAAGAGTACCTTAATAGGATTCTCATTAAGATAGGGTGGTTCCCCATCAACCATTTCGATAGCCATAATGCCTAATGACCAGACGTCAACCTTGGGACCATATTGCTTTCTGGTTACGACCTGAAATGGTTTGATAGAGGCATTTTTTATGAGCGAAGATTATATTGTAGTCTCTACCGGTTGTTTTTTTTGTTTGAGGTTATGACTGTTATGAGGGGATTGTTAGCGTTAATTCCCAGTATCCTCTCATAGGAATAGGGTTATGCTTCCCCGGCTTGGTTAGTTCTTGGAGTGAGAGACATAATATCAAAAAATAGAATCAAATTACCTCAGGAGCCATCCAGTAAGGGGTCCCAACCATAGTAGTACGCTTACTCTGTTCTGGACTAATTTGCGCACAGAAACCAAAGTCAGCTATAAAAACAGAACGATAGTTAGAATTGAAGGTACTGAATCATTTCATATTATAATTTATAACAGGATGTAATGGTTTAGACTTACTCAGCTTGACAGAACCATCCATTCCCAGCAAAATATTGTCACTTTTAATGTCCCTATGGATTACATGATTTAAGTGCAAAAACTCTAAGGCTTGAAGAACTTCGCCTAGAAGTAGTGATAATAATTTTTTGGTTAAACATGTTTTACGTTATTAAATATACCTATATCAATACTTAATACAACTTACGACAAACACCAGCAATTTGTCCCTCGTCCATGCAGGTTTCTGTCACTACGTCGGTAAGACTACCCCCTGGCAAATATTCCATCACCACCTGCAATGGATTAACAATTATTTCGATCAGAACACATTGCGGAAGAAAAAAACAAAGAGCTATAAAATTATGTATTCCAAAGTATTGCTCCTTACCCAAAGCTCGTCAACAACTAGATATGAATCCAGATAGTTAACAACATTAGGGTGCTTATTTTGTCGCATCACAAGGATTTCATTGATGATGAGTTCTTTTTTAGGCTGCTGTTTCAAATTCATAGTTTTGATAGCTACTTGCTGCGCAGTGGATGCTTCCAACGCAGTATAAACAGTTCCCGAGGCACCCTGACCAATTTTCTCCAATTTTGTATACTTCTTATTAGGATCTCCAATACTAACAATTCCCCTTAACCTAGAATAAATCTCTTCATCGCTCATCTTCTTTCTTTTTTGACGCTCTGCTCGTTCACTAGACATAGCAGGTAACTGTGGTGTAGAAGGGGTCAAAGTGTCTAATGATCCCGACAGTGCCACTGGATGCTGGCTACCAGTGGGTGAGACTTGTACTCCAGGAGAAATAATAGATGTATTACAATTCTTGTCCAAAAACCCACCATTTGGTGTTCCGAATGGAGATTCATGGTCATCAATTGGCTTGGTGTATATAGATTTTGTTCTCTCTGGTCTTGCTGCCACAGGAGGTGGAGGAGGGTTATAATGATGTATAGGGCTAGAGTGAGTCTGATTCTTTTGTGGACTGCTTATCAGCGATACATGGCTATTTGGAGCGGAAACAGATCCTGTTTGTTCGTATCGGTGATCATCAATTTCTTTCCCGGATGGGGTTTCGGGGGTTGTTGGAGGTGTACTAGAGGGATGACTTCCAGAAGTTGGTGTTCGGCTACTATTGCATTCTACAACGGAAAAACAATAATTAATGAATAAATCAATTTATTACCGTCCGCATTTCCATTTAAAGTTTGTCATCCAACTTACCACTATTTATCTTGGCAGTCATGAATTTAGATTCCTGCTTATTTGCTTTAGCGTCGAACCACTTTAAAACATCTAAGACCGCTTGTGGATTGTTTTTCTGCTCTTGCTTTGAAATGTTGGAACTACTTAAAAGCGCTTTCCACTCATTCGGCATTCCCTGAAAAAGTACAAGATTTCATTAGTATCCATTGAAGTTTATACTCCTTCAACATGGATATCGTAAAAAAAATTTAAATATAAGGGTTTAGGAAAATGTAATCACATTTACTAATAGACATTACATTTACAACTACACATTTATAGTTTCAACAACGGAACAATTCTAAGCAGGGAAGTACTTGAAAAAACTATATAATCAAATCTGACATGTCAACACAGAAATGGGAATAGGTTTGAAATCAGTGAAAATAAAAATTTAGCTCATTACATTAATGTTAAATAAAATGATCTCTATTGATACATTTATTGAAAATATAGACCAACACTACATTTATATGTGCACTTACTTTTAGTGGCTGCATTTCAAATGCCAGCGTATCGCATGTCAAACAAAAATTTAGATTTTGAATAAATTTATGTCACAAAAAAATGGGAACCTTTGCCCTTCAAATTATGGCAGTCCAGTTTGGAGAGAACTGCACTTAACGTTGTTGCGATTCAGAATTATTATCAACTCCTCTAATATACTAAAACACTACGAATTTTCAAAATAAAAATGCTCAATTACCGTGAACTCTCCTGTAATGGGGTCAAACCCCACATGAACAGTGTGCTCAAAGTTGGTGGGGTACGATATATTTAATTTGTCCATCCCTGTTTCAACTTTACTTTTCGACTGCTTGATTAGTCCTTTTGTTTTAGAATTTGATTTCTTTTTCTCGTTTTCTGGTTCCTTAGGAAGTGGCCGAAGCTCCACAGGGACCATAGTTGGATCAGGCCTAAACACAAATGATATCCATTATTTCAATTTCCAATAGAATTTACGTTTATGAGTTATTCGAACACACCTATTGCTAGTTAACCGAACAGGAGGTGCAGGAGGCTTATCTTCATCATTCATGGACATCATGATTGTTTACTTCTTGATCAGCCTAGACTGAAATTAAAATATTTGTAGTTTCGAAAATTTAACGCAATCCAATTCCCGACCAACTACAACAACTCTACCAACTTCTGTCAGAAGAGTTGCACCCTCGTAAATAAATTGACAGCCGCTTAGCCATCGCTTGTGATGACCATATAGAAATTTGGCAGAAATGATTTCATTCATTCATTGCACTACCATTACTCACTTATTTGCATACCCAAATCATTTATCAAAGTTAACTATTGATTGCACATTCCTTTCACTTTAAGGGTTAAAAAATCATTTCCGTGACTCGTAAAATCAAGCCCATTCAACCAGTTTTAAAGAAGTTACTTGATTTTGACTACAGTTAAATTTAAAAAATCAAGTATGTAATACACTTGTTAGCGGCATTTATGCATAAACCAAACCCCAAGTGGATCACTCACCTACACAATTAATTCAGCTTAGATGAGGGACGGCTTTTGCTAACTCTAAAGAACGAAATCCACCACACCAGGGAGACCAACCTATGTTGATCTTCATTTCATTAAAATCATGAGCAACTACTCTCCCTATACTTAGCTGCTGTAGATTAGAACAGAATGATTACTCATTTGATTTAAAAGTAAATCTCTCCGAATCTGACTGACTGAATGAATGAACAATAATAGTCAACACAGGCACAGAGAACAGCGAGGCTACTCTACTGTATATTTGCTGTTCTCATAGGAAGATCCTCTGTCTGTATCAAAAACTCGAGTGGATGCAGCAACTCATTGCAGGCAGTCTCTCGGACAAATCCAATAAGTTGACGTCATTTTTCTTCCCAGTGTTCATACTGCACATCACATGAGGGCACGAGCGCCAGCGTTCGGGACTTTGCTCGGAACATGGGGGGATGACACTTGTCTGAATCTTCTTCCTCGTGCTGGCTAGGCTTCCTTGAATGCGTGAATCTCTTATGCCTTGCTCCGAATTTTCCCCAAAGATCTGGATTTATTTGAATACGGCCAATGGACGGACTTATTAGATGTATCTGTTATTTAAATTTTAAATCCATAAACGAATCCCAAGCAAATCCCAACATCTTATCTGAAATCTGAATGTTTCATTCCAAATTGAAAATGACTGGACTATGCATTGTTGAGTGTAACGACAGAATTTACATACCCTATTTGTAAGACTTACCAGAAGTCAATTTATTCATCTTTTTCGATGATTACTGAACATAATTCATTCCAATGCCTAGCCACGGCTTTAAGTAATTTTAAACCTTTTAGATAACTAACTCTGATTCATCTATAACAAACTATAAAGATGATTCAGATTGGATTTAACACTTATACACAAATCTTGAATTCCAATTATAATACTTGTATTAATCGTCTAAAAACTCATACTCATCTTTTACAGCCATGTCCCCCCACCAATTCTGGATGTCTCCTACCCTTCGTCCATAGTAGCCTTGAGAATTTAACTCGTTTCCTTTCTTATTATTATTATTTACTCCTAAGGTAAATTTATTCTTGGAGTCAGCACTAGCTGCGGCTTGTTGCTCGTCCCAAGGGAGTCCTTCACCGGACGTGGATTGTCCTTGTCCATCTTTAGCAACCAAGAATGACAATCGTTTTCCATCACTTCCAGAACTAACACTATCTGATCGAGACGAGGAGGAGACGTGGGAAAGTGGCTCTGACATATCTAAGGAACGTCCTAGTCTTTGCTTTAGGGCCGATTTAGCAGGTTCTGGGCCCAAAGAACCACTTGTAGAACTTATCGATGGCTGAACCATGAATGGTGCGTGAGGATGTGTCACACCGATCAATTGAACTTGATGATCTTGACAGGATGCGGGCGATGTGACTGAAGAACTGGATTGTGCAAACAAGCCACCAGGACTATGACCTGGTACCGTCGGAGTTGCAGCGTTCGAGACAATTGGGGACTGACCAATAATTCCCAAGCTAAATAAAATTGGCTGATCTGGTTGTTCGCTAATTAGAGTGGTTTGTTGCTCGGTTGCGGCAGAAAACCCCTTGATTAAATTTTGTTGCTGATTCTATAATAAAATTTTAAAGAACATATGAATCTCAAAAATTGATCTGAACCATCAAAATGAATATCAAATTTATGTCTCACAGATCGAATACGCTTGAGACACCCTTCCAGCCATGATCTGATAGTTTGTTTTGCGACTTCTTCTTCAATAATATATTCTAATTCTTCTCTTGCAAGCAATTCTTCTAATTGAAGAGACTTTCTAATGTCAACCGATCGATAAGAAAGCATGTTTAGGACGTCATGAAACGTTACATCTTCTGCATTATGAAGTCTTTCTACTTCATAACACATGTGCTTAAATAGTAATTTGTCCTTTAGGAGGTCGACTTGGAGTCTTCCACGTAGGAGTCGAAGAATAAATTTTACCTGTTTAACATACATTCAAATTTTAAAAAACATTTAAAAAAGATAAAAACTTTCGTTTTTTAATCCTCACCCGTCGGACGGGAATCATTCCACGTTGATGAATATCTACTATATTCCATGTGTTTTGGAAATTCCGTATGTCAGCGTAGCTTAGTAGGGCATCCTCTTCGTTCGAATAAAATAACGTAAAGTTTTCCATAATGATGGCTAAAAATAGTTCCAGCACGTGATGATATAAGGTATTTAAATTAATCTTTCAATGAAATGACCATGTATTCAGCATCTTACCGACAAGTAGATTAAGTACAATGTATGTGATTATTACGTAAAATGAACAGAAAAATGCAAGAGCCGCGGTTTTATTTCCACAATCAGTTTGCCAAAAGTTCTTTCCCCTGAAAAACTACATTTTAAAATGTCCTTGATTTAAAAAAAATGAATTAAGACTTACTGTGTGCAGTACGGAGGCTATAAAGAGAACAGAATCTGATTATTAATCATATTCATTAGTTATTTTTTTACTTTGAAATACAAGAGTAAAGACTACCTACCTGTATCATACAGTCATGCATAATTTTGTTCCAATCTTCTCCTGTGACGATACGAAAGAGCATTGCCACTCCTTTTGTAGCCGATCCAAAATTTGCATGACTGAAATATAACCGAAAAAATTTGAGCCATATTTGTACGGAACGAGAATCAAATTAAACCTTATTCAACTACTTTATGCTTACCGAGAGAGACCTTCTCCGTACTTCACAGTGCCAAATAAAATTACTCCAGCGAATCCATAGAACACGATAAGAAGAAACATTCCCATTATGATGAAAAAGCTCTTGTAAACAGACACGACTACGGTCAACATTAGCATTTTTAAAGTCGCATGCTTTCCAGTTATAGTGAAAAAGCGTAAAATGATGACGGTGTACCCTACGGTCAATGTCATATCAGGGTATACCCCTGAAAACAAGTACCATAGCGCAATCCAATTCACCCCCATTACTGTGACGAATAAATCATATCTGTTTCTCCGAGACTGCCAATATCCTCTCAGGGTGAAAGCAATAACTTTCATTAGCACTTCGCAAACAAATATGCATGTTAAACAAGTTGAAACCGACGATAGGGTAACAGTTGCATTGCCTTCTTTTTCCCACTACGAAATTTTGGAAAGAAGATCAATAGTCTATTATGTTAATACTGCCACATTGATTCAAAGTCATTACATACCCGAATACATAGAAGAGAACTGTTTAAAAGTACAGCCATTGCTATGAACCGCTTAAACCAAATATTCTGAGTTACATCGTAAGCAAATGCTCTTATCCGGTGACCATCAGGTCTAGGAGGCAAATGAAGGGGCTGGGCAATCTTTAACCGCTTTTTTAAATCACACCAACGACGCTGATCTACAGTAAGAAGCGCTGTTCCTTTGTTTTGGCTGTAATCAAGAAATTATAATTATTAACATTATTATTAAAATACAAAAACAATACTAATTTTAAGTTAAATGGTTATTTTGAAATACCTGTAGTTCGCGATAACCACACCCACAAAAAGCGTAACTGAAATTTGAAACCACAGGTCACAGGTCACAGGTCACAGGGAACAGGGAACACATGAAAATTAATTAAAATTTAGAATTAGAATTTAATTAAAAAGTAAATAAATAAAAAAATTGAAAGTTTTAAAGTAGTCACCCCCGATCTGGAAATCAAAGGTAAAGAATATAACTACCGCATCTCTAAATTTTTAAATACAGAAATAATCAAACTATGTCAATACCATGCATCCCAGGAATACAAATACGTGAATGTACATATAATGCATCTGTAAGAAAAAAATTGTTGCAGTTCAGTAACTCAAAATTACAAATAAAAAATGTAGTCTTCTATTAATTACGAACCGGTTGAATCGATTTTCCAAGCACGTCTCGTATATCAAGCCATCCTTTGAAACTAAGCGTTTCAAACAAAGCCAGCATTGCATTTCCAATATTATCGAAGTCAAATCTTCGAGGATTCGACCTGAATACATTATTTGAGTAGTTATTTCAATGTGCAAATAAGTCAAGTCAAGTACAACCACCAAAAATACTATAAACATACCAAACTCGGGGGACCCACATTGAAGGGTACGACTCGCCTAGACCAGGGTCAAGTCTCATCTTGGTCACAAAAATTCTCCGCTTGAAAATTCCAGTACAGTTTTCCCGAGCTGTAACGTTGGGATCGTTACATCGTGTCATTTTTCCTCCAAACATTTGAACTCCGTATGAGGCAAAAACAAACAGCAGAACTATCAGTAGAATGGATACTAACAAGATTTCTTTGAAACCTCGACACAACTCAAACACAACTTTTCTCATATGCGGAACGAGATTATAGATCCTCAGTGGACGGAGGCAACGTAAAACCATTACAGCTTGTGCTCCGGAACCCTGTGGTACTTGTTTCGGGAGCCAGCACACGAAAACCAAACTCATCTATGAAATTGTATTACAATAAATAAATCATCGATGCCTAATTGTTGGCAAAACAATTAATTTCTTACAATGTATATGAAAAGATCAAGGATCCCAGCTGCATCTTTTAACAGTGCGTTTGGTGTGAAAACTAGGCCTAATTTAAAAACATAATAATGTACCGTAGTTGTGGATAGTCAAAACGTAACAACCATGTAATTGCAAGGAAGTTTTGATTGAATAAATACACATACCATCAGCCAGGATCTTCATGCCTAACTCAATACTCATTAATGTGACGAATCCATATTCGGCTATTTGAAGGGGTAGTTGATCCATGACCCGATAATTCGGGGACTCAAATGCCATTGAGATACATGATAAAGTAGTAACGAATATCATAATCCAATCTAAATAAGTCACTAATCCCAATAAATTGTGCATCCTCTTATATTTCAGCTTTCTCTCTTGGCCAGTTAAAGGATCTCGAGACTTTGGGTCATATCTTGCGGAAACTATAGTTTGACAAAATCTTCGAAATCTACTTTCCCGTGGGACTGAAAACAGCGGTGTATCAAACAGAGGATGGTTTTCTCTCAAATCCTCTTCTCGTTGGTTTCTGTGGTGGTTAATTAAAGGGTATAAGGTATATTCTCTTGAATCTTTCCATTTCAAATAATTACTGTAAAAGTACGCTTGTTTTACCGTCTCATTTCCGCTTGTTGTTTTTTAGCTTGTAAAAGCTTAATGTCGATGTCATGTGGGCTTTTCAACATTCGGCTTAGCGCACCAGCCTGGCCATTTTCCAAGAAATGTTCATACGTCTGTTTCATTTTGAGCGATCCCGAACGAATACTTCGCCGTATAGACTTCCGTTGATCAAGCCGGTGTTTGAAATTTACTGTCGACTGTGCTCCGATTCCACCCTTTCCAAGGATAGGGATAGGACCAGAATCTCCCAAAACCATACGCTGATTGTCAGAATCGGAAACCAATGCAGTTACAAAATACCTACAGACATAAGACATTAATAATGAAATAAATAATAGCCTCCCTAAAGAACTTCGAGTAAATTTTTCGACTTACTTTCTCAGCAATTTACTCATGCTCCGAGGACGCAGAGTAGGTGTGAGGAGCTTAAGTATCTTTTGCTTCCGGTATAGAAGGGGCTCATCCGCACACCAATCCAACTTATGGTTCCCCAAAATGACAGGATTTATATTGTCTTCGTCCTCAACTTCGCTCACAAACTGCCGCATAAATGACTCTCGTACTTTTGGTAGAATAAAATCGGACGGAAGCTTGTTCAGCCGAGCCATTTTTGGACTATCAGGGAACTTTTCGAAAAGTCTCAGGCGCCAAGGTAGAGATTCTATTTAAAAACATGAAAACTGTTTTGAATGGTTTTAAGTTAGAAAGCACTACTTCAATTTTAATGTACCTTTGATTTCTGCAGATTGCTCTCGGAATTTCAGCTGTTTCAGCTTTTTGATGTCCTCGTCAAGTTGTAAATTGTCCAAAATGACAGCGACGAAAAGACTGAGCACAATAAGAGTTGCAAAGAGATGGTACAGAATAAAATATATTGCAACAATAGGAGCTAAGGTGTCCGAAGTCCTAACCATCGTCTCATCCATCACTTCCACCCAAGCTTCTTGTGTTAGAATTTGAAACATACCTGCATGCGGAACAAAAATTATTTACTTTGTTTATAATATTGTTAAATTTGCACCAATGATTACAATTTTAAAACTTACTCATAAAAGCTTCCGGAAAAGTTTCAAATTTTGTGAAATCATCAAGGAAGCAAAAAAGTTGCATGGAAATGCTGGACGTTATTATTAGTAAGCACATTGTAAAAATGACCAGCGAGCCCAATTTCTTTCCGGGTCCAAAAATCTTATGCACAAAATCTTCAAGCATCGGAGAAGCTTTAATCAATCGTACTACCCTCAAAACCTGTAAGTCAAAAAACGGTATGCTCTCTGAAAGACTAAAAAAATAACAAATACCTATTTAAAATACATCTTAACAGATTTTACCTGAAAGTATGTAAATGCTGTCAGATAAAAATTTGGAATTATGTGGATGCTTGTTCCAACAGTCAAGAGCAGCTCAAATTTATGTATAGATTGTCGAAAGTATCCTTTCGGACCCAAGCACCATATTTTGAAGATAGTTTCGATATCAAAGAAAACAGTGAATCCAACTTCAATATAATAATACTTGTTCGTAATCAACTCCCTCTCCACATCCTCATGTGTTTCCGTATTAAAGTGCATTGTGGCTGTTACTATTGCGTTTGCTAAAATTGCTCCCATTCCAAGTAACCTATATAAATACGCATAGGTAAAGATACAATCAATCAGATGATACAACTATTACATGAACACTACTTTTTTAAACTCACCTGAACACAGCGGACATGAGAACGACTTGAAATGGCCAAGGGGCTATGCCTTTCTGTTTATCTCCATCGATTTGAACAACTTTCCACCCGAAATCATCTCCTGTTATGATCTTAGAAGCCTGCTCTTCAGTTAGTCGACCAGTGGCTCGATTTCCCCACATTTGTTGGAACTGCACTCGAATCTCATTGAATGTTTCAGTTATCACAGCTATGAAAACGTTCTTTACCAACCAAGCCAGAAAAAATATCATCGTCACGAAATATAAAGGGGCTCTCCACCCTGGTAGAGAATCCATAGCTCTATGCATCACATAAACCTAGGTTTGGGTCAAATAAGGTCAAATGTCTTGTCAAACGTTGGTCTCTGTACGGACAAGTTTGATGAATAAAATAATAAATAATAATTATACCCATCCTTCTTGTGAGGAAGCTTGGTAAACGGTAAATAAACTGGTAGCTACATATTTAGAACAGATATGTGGTTAGTTATAACATTATTTAATCAATTACGATCAATGCAATGTTACCGAATTCATCGAATCCTTGAAATCCTTGCTTATACTTCGAAATTTCTAATCGTAGACACTCAAACCCTTGAGGACACTGATACCCAGACTCATTGTCTTTGGAACAATATGTATCGGGTATGGCCAAATTGTTTACCGTCAAATGACTGAAAAATTTCAGATTGTTAATTTTTTTCATAAATAACTTTAATTAAAATTATCGATCTACCATATGAAGGTTAGTATTTACCTGCTGTTGGTTCCATTCATCAAGCAATGATTTCTCAACTCTCCAAAAAACTGTACACCAAGCAGCCCGTAAAGACTCATGAAGAAAACAAAGAACAGGGTTACGTTATAAATCTGCTGAGACGACCTCTTGAAAATCTGATTAATGCGGGATTTAGGCATTGAGAATTTAAGGAAGACTCGAATGAACCGAATCATTATGAGTGGTCTTGGTGCCCGCAAAATCGTCAGATAAGAATAGCTGTAAAAAATATAGGGAATTTAATTGATTTAATTTTAATAAAATTCTAACTTGATAAATGAAAAACAACTTACTTAGGAACTAGCCCCATCATCTCGAACATTTGCAAAATTATAGATGTCCAGAGAAAGAAGACCATGACACAATCAAATCGACACCATCGATCTTGGAAGTATCCATTGGGTTTCTTGAATATTCCTCGAAGATGCATCTTGACAATCATTTCTGCAGTGAAAAGGAATGTAACGGAGAAATCCGCAAAGAAAGTAGCATAAAGAAGATACGGATATCGCAGAAACGTCCGTGGGGTGTTCATACAAACGCTTACAAGCGACACGAGGGCACACGCTCTGAGAAGTCGTCGTACCCATTTCTATTCCAAAATTAAATTCCATTAAATCAGAACAATTCACGAAATTGTACACTACTCAGATTACAAAAGAGTTTCTAAAAATTCTTGTTACCCATTCGATATCTGTACTTTCGTTGAGAGTATCGTCTGGACCGTAGTCAGCCAAAACAGGCTCCGGCCGAAGGCTCTGTTTTCTTCCCAACATCGCGAAGGCTTCAAATCACTCACTGCTCTACATATTTGATAGAGTGTGATGAATAGCCAACACTGATTTTTTTTTAATCCTTAAGCTTTCATGTCTATTCCGTCTGTAAAGCGAAAAGCTACAAAAACAGAAAGAACAGATGTACACAGATGGAAAATGGGTTCCTCAGATTTGAAATTACAAATAACATAAACTTACTAGTAATATTACCTGGCAGTTGGCAGTTATGGTATCAGCATGGAAGTTGGTATATCTATTTGATCTGTCAAGTAGGAAATAGGCAGAGTATCTCTCTTCGCATGGTCTCTACTTCCCGTCAAATCCCGTCCGAAAGAAATACGGGTTCGAGGGAAACAGGAATCTTCTCCTGTACGAGTAGCATAGCTTTTCTTTACGGAAACACCGAATTTGGAAACACATTTCGGATCGGTATGCGTCGACTCCTAGTTAAGAAGCTAAACCAACATTTATCCGCACAAGACTTATACGTATTAATTTTCATGCGGTTACACTTTATTACAATCATTTACAGACAAGGCTTACCCAAAGTCACAGACAGACACCTTGACCTTGACGAACTATGCTACATGCTTTGACCACTGTTAACAAAAGACTTAGTTACTGACTCTTACACTCCACACTCTAAACTAAGTCAGTGGGCGCCGCCTCACCACTCTCAACGTTACATATAAACCGTTACCGTTACCATGTGCATGTTCTGAAATTTTGCAACTCTTATTAGAAACTAGAATTGCTAGAAATAATGCGTACCTTTTATGCTCAAGTCCATATCAAGACATACGCCCACTACGTCGACCTGGACACCACAGTCCAGGTACAATTACTCTGGGTGCCGGGGCTGAGGTCAGATGCGCGCGCTTAAGTTCGGCGCGCGGCCACGGTGATAATTTGGTTGATGACCATGCGACTCCACGGCAAGGGCAAGTCTTGAAGTCCAACAGACCTCATCGAGTGACCAATGCAACGACCCATGACCCACTCAAAAGATCTTAGCTGGCAATCGACAATCCAATAATTCCACCGCAAGAAATCCAGAAATGCTGGTGAAGTAAATGCTGATAGTGGCATTGCATTAGGGGCTGATTGAGACAATGGCTTTCAAGTAAGTAACTTTTGAGTAAAGTAATACAAAAGGGATTATATGCAAGCAACAAGAGGAAATAACTAAATCACGTTCATAAAGTTCCAGCATGTGGGAAATTCAATGTAACTTAAAATACACCTACGGCACACTTTTGTTACATCCAGGGTCTTTAGGAACGGGAATTCCCTCAACTGATATTCCCTGGTGGAATATTTGACTTTTGATGACAAACGAAATCTGGAAAGTTTCCTACTCGTCTTGAGAAATTCCACTGGAAATTTGACTCTTTTTGAAACAATTCATGAGAAAATAATTAGTTAGTGTAGTGGACTTGTTTTGGTCTGGTAGGGACGATAGGAGTTGGCACAATCAATACGCGAATTTTTCAATATAGTTTTTAAGTTTGACAAGTGTGAAGTGTCAAAGAGGGTGGATGGAGTTGTGGATTAATTAAATTAGGGAGGTATCGAATAGTATTGATCGTATTCATAATGATTTCTTAAACGTAAGAACTAGTGGGAAATGAAACATTGTTGATTGTTTAAACAATACTAGTTTATTAAATTTTTTCAACACTATTGTTAGTGTACCTTCGAAATTTGTGTTTTATTTCAACGTCGTAGTACTAGTAGTCAACAGGGTCCTCGAACGAACACCAACTTACATAGTCTTGCATTAGAGTGGACAAGTAAGCAGTCACTTTACTGCATTTAGTAGTAGAGAGCTGAAGAATTAGCTTGACTGGTGACTTGACATATAGTTGACATCAATTTATTATTTAAAACGAGAGTACAGAGTAATAATGGCGGCGGAAATTAAACCTGGGGTTAAGTTTGCTACTACGAAGAAACCAACTTTAGTAGGCAAGGTGGAAGGGTGAGTTTTTAAATGTTTTTACGGGTTGGAAATAGAAACAGATCCGTTCTTTTTGCCTGAAAATTCAAATAAAGAAACTGATGAAATATAGGCGATGGGATCTTACTGAGTAAGTTACTCACTTATTTAGATTGTAAAATTTCAGATTTACAGACGATCTTAACGATGCAGTACTGATCCCGGCTGAAGACGGAGTTATTACTGCTGGAGATGACAAGTAATCTATAATCAAACTTTAGTCGAATTGATTATTCAT
Organism: Agrenia bidenticulata; assembly: GCA_034694785.1. Classification (NCBI taxonomy): domain Eukaryota; kingdom Metazoa; phylum Arthropoda; class Collembola; order Entomobryomorpha; family Isotomidae; genus Agrenia; species Agrenia bidenticulata. The sequence continues at coordinate 45,823 of JAQFYM010000163.1, read as the reverse complement.
GGGCCTGAACTAAATTTGATTATTGTTTTGATTATTAGGACGGTGCAGGTATGGCTGAAAAGGGACTCGGGACAATACTGGCCAAGTATTTGCCAGTATGTTCCATCTCAAGCGACATGCATATTTGTATGCTTCACTTCTCCCGAATCGCGACTTGTATTTGTTGGACTAGATAATGGCACTGTGATGGAATTTAATTTGGCTCCAGATTGTAACAAGTTAGAGCATAAGAGAGACTACCTCTCCCATGTTGGTAGAGTTACTGGTATACATTTCGAAAAAGGGAGAGTTCTTAGTGTCTCCAGAGACAAGACTTTCCAGTGGGCGGATGTGAGGAAAGGAGAAGTTGTTGCCTCCCATACTTTTGCAGCTTGGTGTACTGCTTTACAGTGAGTTTTCACATGAATTAGTTAGTTCTAGCTCTCTTAATGCTTTTAAAGTACTTAGAGAATGCTAATTGTAATTTAAAGATACGACTCCTTGACCGACCATGCCTTTATTGGAGACTATGGAGGCCAAATTACGATGTTGAAGTGCTCGGGAGCTAGTACCTTAACGTTTGTAACGACTTTCAAGGGGCATTCAGGGTCGATCCGCTCCCTTTTGTGGGATCCACATACTTCTTTCCTGTTTTCTGGGTCATTCGATCAAAATATTTGTGTGTGGGATATTGGTGGCAAGAAAGGGACTGTTTATGAACTGCAGGGGCACAAGTAAGTATTTCAAAACATGTATGTGATATAATCAGAGGCTTTTGGTAATTTCGCAATTGATCGTTAATTATTTTTATCAGAGGGAAGGTAACTGGCTTAGCGTATCTGAACAAGTCGCGACAACTGTTATCAGGGGGAGAGGATGCCGTTCTAGTTGCTTGGAATATGCAGTCTGAAAGAATACAGACACCTGAGTGGAAAGAGTCAGATCTTTGTGAGACTTGCCGGAAACCATTTTTCTGGAATTTGAGAGCTATGATGGAAAATAAAACAATCGGTCAGCGACAGCATCATTGTCGAGCTTGTGGAAAAGCTGTGTGTGACAAGTGCTCTACGCGTAGATGTCCTCTTCCTAAACTTGGATTCGAATTCGAGATTCGAATTTGTGATCCTTGTTTCTCCACTGTTGCGGAGAATGAGTAAGTTGAATTAGGATGTGCAGTGCAGTAGACTGAAGATATTCGTCAATGAATGCTTGTTGATTTTAAATGTTTTTCTTAATTACAGTCGTACGTCTTTGGCTTCGTTTCATGAAGCAAAACACTCTGTAGTATCGGTACATTTGGACGAAAGCAGATCATTACTAGTGACTGTAGGAAGTGACCGATTGATCAAAATTTGGGATATCTCTGCTCTCAATCAACAACCCTAAATTCAAAGATTGACTGAAATGTGACTGGAATGTATTATTGGCTGGTATTTATCAAAATACAATCCGGAGAGAAATTATGGTGAACTGATGATCGTTTGGTAGAAATTCTTAGGATGTTGTCTATTCTCCGGAATTCTTATTTAATCGTTTCTAGTGTATAAGGTTTATGGACGAACTTGTATTGCCTACTTATTTAGCCATAATTAAGAAAATGCCAGATTGCATGCCTAAAAACTTATTAGTTTTCTACTACCTATTCTGAATATCATTGCTACTTCCTATATAAACGGAGCTCAGTTACTCAGTAATTATACCTGTGTAGATTGTAAGACAATCCAAGGATCAATCTTGTTAACTTAGATTGGGAGAAAAGTAAGATTATAACACTGCAACTAAAACACTAAGCAAGGAGAAAGATTAAAAATTCTAATTGGTCTCCAAATACAAGCAGCTTCAAGTTCTTAATTTTATCATCATCATTCAATTATTAGTATTGATTTAGTAAAACAGTAAAGGTCACAGCAACAGCTCCGATTAAGTTACTGGCGGCACAGGTTTTATATAATTATGGAGCAGTACATTAAAGGCTTGAAGGACGGGCATTGTGTATAAGAGTGACCACGGTAGCCTAAATATTAATAATTTATTTATGGACACAATTTACTGAAAGTGCAAAGAATAGTTCATCGTCTTAAATCTTGAGTAATTACTTTCTAAGTATAATGTTAGTCTAGAAACAATCGAGTTTCCTTAAGTACTCAACAAATCCTGATAGATGATAAAGTAAAAAAAAATCGGGGTATGAACCTTTGCATTATTGTTTTCTGTAAGTTGAAGAATTTAAAACACATTGGATGCTCTTACAAATACATGGATATGGTTTTGAGTCTTCTTACGACTTCTCTAATCGGTATGCAAGGTCATCCAGAAATGTTTGAAAGAGAAAGTTAGAAAATCGTATGGAAGATATGTTATCCATTTTTCACACAAGCCTTAGTTCTAACCTCGTTGAAGCCACTCACGTACATTATACAGAACATAATTGAGGGTAGAAGAACTTCATTGATGGGAAGTGGGCCCACAAAGCAAAGGTAAAGCAGTCTTTGTTACAGTATAATCCTCTCGTATGAAATTATTGCAATTACAAACAATTTAAAAATTGAGAAACAGACGATGCCCAGCAGATGAAGCCATTATATTCCTTTAATGCAGTTAATTGTATATCATTCAGATTAAATGGCGCTTCAGACCACAAATGTCTCCTCAAGGTTATATACATCACTAGGTACTATGTTCCCTGTCCTCTGGATTTTAGTGGGCTAGTGCTAAAAAATTTCTACGCTTCTGCTGGAAACTGGAATTCCTATACTCTTCAGTGTTGATGGCCAGCTCATTATATCCATTGTCTTTTAATGACACTAGACTCACATGAAAGATCGACTATCAGCACCGAGGCCGACTCATATAAGATGAGGTAACCACCTTCGACCTTACAGAGCCCATAGCCGGTTTGGGTTTGGAGGTGCCAAGTTATTGGGAATGGGTTGGACGGACTTATGTAATGGACTGGAAGCGGTTCGACTTCGTATCCTACCTGTCCCTTTATGATATTATGTATACCTGTTGTCTGACTTTTTGTATGTATGCAATCCTCCACTGCAGTGTAATGCCAGGAGGGTTGGTAATTGTAAATATGACAACAATATCACAAAAACTTACCCTCTTCAACCCTCTCCCTCTCTCTATTTTCAGATGCTTTTATACACCTGGGCAAGCTCATACTAATAAATATACACAAGTTGAAGTGGTTGGATAGCCGTTTATGATATTTTAGGCACATTTTAGCCCATATCATCACAAGCTGAGTCACTTTACTGCAGTTTGTGTATGTATACCTTAGGCACATGGGATGAAGATGGAATTATGGAATATAACCCTTTTTCATGCATAATCTTAACTCGCCATCCCAAAGAGTTTGCCAGCAACATGTATGTATACCATCGGGGATTGTTCAAGCAATAAAAAAGAAGCTAAAATGTAGCCTAGGGTTGAGACACCTGGCTACATACCACCACCACCTGTAATCTAATCCATAATTGAAGGGACCCCCAGACAAAATGATTCATCCCAGCTTTTCTAAAAGCCTAATGAAATATTTTCCCCTAGCCAACAAACCATATTCAATTCCTAGATAGAAGGTAAAATGAATGTTTAAAATACAATACTACCAAGAGATCGACTTAATGCTCATGCTACTTTTGTTGGGGACAAGGTTGGCTAGTTTGACTCTATATAGAAGTCCACTATCTCTATATACTTAAGTATTTCTAAAGCAGATACTACAGCCAAAAAAAACTATAACATACATAACTTAACCGCTAAACTACATAGTTTATACTTTAAATATCCTTTATATATCCACATATCTATACATATAAACTTATTAGTGATTCAGATTGAACAGATCTTGGATCTAGAATCTACAGTTACAACAATACATTCAACCAGGTAGGTAAAGAGTTGTGCATGAGAATTCGTACCCACGGATCCCTCAAGCTTCCAATTTCTTGGACTGGCAGTGCAGTGCTCCTAACAATGAAATAAATAAGCATTTAAGGCAGACATTGAAGAAACAGGTAGTGGACGAATCTCGACGAGTCGAGCCTCTCATAAAGTAAACGAGGAGGGATAACCTCCCTTCATCAGCATCTACAAAATATATCTACACACAGTACTCTCTGTACTACATTAACATATATACCTTTTAGATATTGCAATCAGAGTTTTACGAGAACCTGTCCGTTGATTCTTATATACTCTTGTTCATTGTTGCATTGCTGTGGGAGTGCAGAGTACAGTCATTCTCAAATCTCATGATCAATAGAGGAACTGAGAAAATAATGTTAAGTAACATTTTCTCATTACTTGATACCCTCAAAGCCTCAAAAGTGTTCCAGGGATCGGGCTAAAGTCGAGAAATTAAACCGTGTTAAAGTTACAAAAGTGGTATTTAAAAATTAAATTATATTTGAAACTTTGGATTATCAAGTATTGAAGCCTTTTAATATTCCTTGTTAAAAGGAAAGGTGTTATAGGAGGCTTGGTCGGTTTATAGAGTTCGATCAAATATTTGCATAACGATAGGCCTGCCAACTGTCGAAATAAATATCGACCTGCTAGATATTCTGAAATAACACTCGACTCGTAAAAAAACTGTTATAGCATCCGGATGTTTGTTTACATCCATGTGAAATCATTTTGGCCATCCACAAGTTTTGTGACCTATTGCCCTTATCGATCAAATATTGTAACTATTCATCGCTGAAAGATTTTTACACACTTTTTTTTCAACAATCCCCTTAATTGTTGAATCAAGCTCAACATAATATAATCATAATCTGAATTCACCAAGTGATCGGAATGTGGCTACAAGAAAAACCAATTCATCGATTAAATCCAAATGGCAACTTGTGAAAGGGATACAGGTGGACCATGCATTGAGCTGCATACCAAGCAGAAGCTGTACCACTGACGAAGACGACGTCAAAGGATTTGATTTGTAGTTTTTTTTGTGTACTTACAAGTTGTTGTTATTGGCAGTCGTCCGGCCTAAAAGCTGCATCCATATAACTGCTTACAACATTCTGAGATGAGAACAGTTAATGCATATGATAACTAACTATCCACTTGTTCGGTGCATGGCATTGTATGGAAATGAGGAGAGAAGATGAGCAGTGCATAGTTGACTCTTTTAGTAATAGCTTTTAAATTGTCTGAATCCTAGAAGAGAAGAACTTAATCTTAATCCAATCTTCCCTTCCGTCAATCAATACTCATCAATCAAAAAGGCAGAGGAGGACACCGTGTTGGGCATGTGTTTTGTGTGTCGATGTCCATGTATAGTCATTCCATAGGAATGAGCTTTTTTATAACATATAAAAATAGCCCTGGGATCTGTGTGGACTTCAAATGATTACGTTTTCACATGATCTGTTGGTGTGTACAAAAAAAGAGGATTATGAATTATGAGCATGAGCTTTTGCAGAAGTGACTGGTAACAATAATTATTACTGTATCAGGACTATTAAACTTCAAACTGCTAGCAGCAGAATATTCAAGTGGTGTTAATGTAACCTAGAAATTGTGACGGTTCCCTCTTCAAACGGATTCGGTGTTTCGTAGGAACTTAATAGCATCTTACGAGAGCCAAGGAAATATTTACGACTCACAAGGTAAGCAGATGCTAAAGTATTTCGAATTCGAGTCTTGAGAGCGTTTGGTGTTTATGGCATAAGTTTCCAAAGGGCTGTGTCCAAGTTGCCGAAAAGTATGTGTGGTTTGATGATGTGTGATATGATATCCTCTGAACTTTGATGATCTCTTTTAGGAGGTATCGTTGAGAGTTTTCTTCAAAATGTGCTTTATGAACTTCCTCTGTGGAATTCCTAAATATTTACACTCCCATGACTTTTGATCGTTTCACCCGAATTCTCATAAACTGTGTAGCGAACTGTTAAACTCTTATCTTGACTGTTTGCAAGGCATGAGCCTTATTGCACTTATTTTTTATGAGAGATGTACACGTAAATGCGTTGTGAAAAAATATGGCTATTTTTGAGAGATGATGCGATTCTCCATACATAAATATATTAACTGTTACAAATCTTTGGATACTTCAACACTACAAGTAAAATATTTTTAAAAAAAATCCATCTGCTGAACACAATTCTACGAATTGTACATTAAAATTTGAGCTTCTTAAATACTTACTCCCAGAAACATTGGTATTGTACATTTAGCAAGCTTTGATGGCTTGATTACCCTTTCCTTTAAATTTGCAAATCCTCATTGTGGTAATAAATATCTTGGAAAGTCGCAGGTTTATCCTTCGAAATATAAAGCATACGGATGTGTTTTAAATTAGCAATTGAGATTCCCAACTCGATAACCTTTTAGCACCCAATGTGTTTTTTAAAGCTTTCTGGGACATTAATAAATTACAGATCATTAAAAATACATCCCTTCCATTCAAACCACATCGACACATACGTACCGAGTTCCGACACGGACACGATGTCCATAATATAATTGGCTGAGTAACCTTTGCGTAACTAATTTACAACTTGGAGATAATAAGTCCAAGCTTCCAAAGAGCAATAGTTCACATCAGAGTCGAGCTGGAAAAGGAGTAACGGCATCAACTATTTTACCCTCAGGAGAATCACTAAACATACCATTAAGTCTAATGAGTTGGTTTAATTGGCAAAAGTGCACTTGCACGCATTATTTAAAAAACAATTCTTAATCACCTTTCCTCATTTAAAAGTATAAGCAGACGGTGTTCCCAACGCTTTCCCAGGGTGTACCACCACCACCAGCCCCAACACTTTTTCAAATTACCAATACCTCCACAACTTTAACCTTTAAATACCTAAATCCCCTTGAGACACACGTCCATGTTCATCCATAAAACAACAATTTAACATTCCGACTTCATAAACGTCATAACCTTGTAAAATTATAAACTTTTTTCTTTACTGTGATACAGTGTTAATTTTTTTCATCAATAATTCACGATTCGATATCCTTCGATAATTTAGAACCCCTGTGGTAGTTTTGTATCTCCGTGCTAAACCTAGGTTTCAAATGTTTAGACAATTTAGAGGAACTGATTGTAACTAGTAGTTTGTAGTAGTTAAATCAGGCTTAGTCTAAATGATGAAAGGGTTATAATCTATTCCATTCTCTAAGGAATCCTCTCAATAGACTATAGTGTATTCGAATCTGGCCCACTTGGAAATTCAATCCTAAAGGCACTTGCCCTACCAAATGGCATTCAACATTCAGGATTAATTTTATTTTCAATACATTCAATGAATCAATCTACCTGTTCCAATTTCAAAGTCCATTTCTATACAAGCTAAACTATACTAAGCAAATTTATGAACCAAAAGGGATAGGAAAGCACGTATGGATGTACTCCGACCATAAACCCTAACCATATCAATAGGGAAGGACTTGGGCGTTAAATGGTTTAATGATTTTTAGAATCTTTTAAAACTCTTTAAAGAGCATGGGAAGGATCCACATGAAGGGATAATGGCATTTTTAATTGCTCCTTTATACCACCGGGACCGGAACTGCAGATCAAATACATTTACTATCAGCATTCGAGGTGTTATTCTTGTTCTTGTTACCCAAGGGCCAAGGGATTAGAGTGTTTTTAAGTATAGACAGGATATACGTTAAATTTGTAAGTACTAATAGTTTTTAGTACAGGAATCCCTTTAGTCAACTTGTAGGGCCATGGGCCAACGAGTAGAGCAAGTGTCTCCAATTTGCCTTAAATAGACATAATAATCTACTTATTTTTTTATAGTGAGGCAGGTTCTTGCAATTTTTTTTGCCAGCTTGGTAGCAATTGCACAGGATTGTCGTGATTAATATTCCCACCTCAAGATCAGCATATTTGGTCACCACTACGTTTAACCCAAAACTATCCAATTCCACCGTACGTTTTGATTGATGCAAGTTTGCTGATGGAACACTTTTCGACTAAAGAATTGCTAACATAAAAGATGAAAATAAATGTAAAGCTCCAATTCAATGCCCACATCCACTGCTTATTGAGAGCAACACTTTCCTTCGGACCAAAAAACATCTTCTATTTGATTCAGCATTCACCACTACCAGAAATGATAAAAGCAGTGAATAGGATCAAGAACAGAATTTACATTTGAAGATCCTCATTTCTTAAGATTGTAAAACAACACGAGCAGACAGAAGGTAGAGGGTGAACTCAGTCACTAGTGACGTAGTTTCATAAAGAATATCATAATATTATCTATGAGCATTTTTTTAATTCCTAATCGTTGAAAAGAGAGCGTTTATCATTCACAAGAATACTTTACAGTTTGCAGTTTACAGTTTACAAAAGAGCAAGCAAAAGCGTTTTGATTGCTTGAATGACTGAGCTAGAAATCTTTGAGTGGCCAAATCTAGAGAGTAAATAAGATTTGAAGGATTTAAGGACGTCATTGGAAGATTTAGCTCATAATTATGTTGTGAACTGGATCATTTGATATTCTAAAGGTTTTTATGGCTTCTGATGTGCCAAAAATATCACGAGCTCAAGTGTATTTTTTGTTCAGGAATTTTTTTTTATTGAATGTATTGATATTTTTGTGAAATAATTTATACAGAATTCCAATTGATTCTGCTTCCAGACCCTCGACTCGACATCAATCCCTTAAAAAATGTTCATTGTTCACGACCGACCCCAACTAACAATAGATCGGGGGGTCTTGGCTGGTTTAAATATAAATTTATTTGAATTATAAATGTAACGATTTGTCTATTAATTGTATTACCAGAATACACGATAATATTATACGAACTACTAAAAACCAGACACTCTGGAGAATAATTCACTCAAGCTTATGAGGGGTCACGTCCTCTGGGAACAATGAAGGGAGGGCTTGCAATTTTTTAACCTTTTAAAAAATACATCTCATCTTCGATTTTAATTTTGCTAGCCATGTGTGATGATATAATCTGCAAGGTGTGAAGTCAATTGAATACACGAGGCACAGAATCTGACGGTAATGATGATTATGTTGGTGATGGTAATGCCAAAGTGTGCAACTTTTATCCTTTTTCAACTACAAATAAAAGCTAGTCTGATCTGGTTATAATTTGCTCATCCAAGTTGCAAATGGATTTGCAATTTCCAAATAGAAGTTAGCACCTTTGCTATGTTTGAAATATTTGTATGTAATAAATCCAGAAGTTTACGAGTCTCTGACGTGTGGTAAAGAACAATGGGGCTTAGTTTTTTTGTCTCTTGCTCTATAATAATAGAGACAGAAGCGTGAGGGGCAAATAGGTCGAGGAATAATGATCTTAAAAATGGGTCCTTGGTGAATTGATCGTCTCATTAAAAGTCCAGAGTCCTCCAGTCTCAAAAGCAATAAGTTCCAGCTTTCAGACTGTCTTATGTCTCTCATGAGGGTTACTATAATATGTACCTCGTACCTCCTGACATATTAGAACAAATCATTAACCTGAATTGAGTCCATAAATCTTAAGAGCAGCTCAACATATGTTTTTTCTAGATATTATCAGAATGTGATTGGCGCTGCACTGTTAATTCCCATTCTAGTTTCTATCGGCAAGGAATTGGAGTTTAGACTTCGAGACGGAGTTGTTAGCTGATTTAGCAATGAACTGGGATTGAATGAGTTTGAGAGTTTGAGCTTAATTGGTTATTACTTCTGCAGGCTCTCACTTCATCCTATGAAAGAGTAACTACTTAACCAGAGGGTCTTATAGGATCTCAAGAAACCGGAAAAATCTTGCGTTTAGCGGATATGTTAATTGTAAACGAGATTTATCGATACAACTTGTTAGCACCCCATGCAGCCTGATGGAATTATAGACTCCAACCCATGTGTAACCCCTAGACGACAATTTATGCTCAAAAGTTCACACCCCTGGTTCACTGGGGTCATTTACTCAGATTCTTAAATCATGGCTACAATCTTACTCTCAGCTCCTAACCTCCGAACGGTTGGAGCGAGAATGTAGTAAGGAAACAATAATAAGTTGATTGAATCCTTGCCAATTCGTATGACAAGATTATGATACGCGTAGTCAAATCAAGAATGGGGGATAGTAGCAGGTAGTGGTGGATCAGGACTGTTGGATTAAAGTTATATGACACAGGGAGATGAGCTTACCTAGGAGATTAAGAGATTACAATTTAAAATTGAGAAATAAGCAGTTTCTTTCCTACTCTACCTTTTGCACTTTGCCTAGTTGGATCAATAAAATTACATAAACCTAATACCATATAGTTTTTACAAATGGTTTCAGTGTGAGCCCAGCTTCTCGACGTTAGTTCTTAAAGAGTTTAGGTCACAGTCAAGGTTTAGTTGTGGTCAACAAGTTTTAATTGTGCTGATGGCTGATGATGGAAAATGCTGCTATTTACGATGGACTAAACTTATATTTATTTCTACTTTCAATACATCTGATTCCACATCTTCTTTGCATTCATTGTATTTAATTCTGCAGCAAAAAAACTATGGGCACTAAAGTTACAAAAGCACTCGAAAGACATTCAAATGAGGATTTCGGCACACGGGCAGAGATTGAATAACTGAGACCGAGAGTCCTGTTGGTCCTCTACATACAGTTCATTGGACGAAGGTCCTGTTTGTTGAGATTGTGTTTTAGCAATTCCTCAAGGATGGATCACATCTCGCATATCCACATCATGAATCAATTCTTTATTCTTGTAGCCAAACCAGTTCAACGCAAACAACCTTTTCATCTACAAAATATGTAAACCTTAAGGACGGTGGTAAATCAGCGGAATACCTAACGAGAATGGAAAGGTGAATTCTCAATTTCCTTTCACATACAAAGAAATTGAAAGACCCACAGCTCTACGCAGTCACAGAATGGTACACGTAGTAACTTTCAGGTTTCATTGTAGACCGTTTCATTCCAGATCAACCTGTAAGACATAGGACATTCTTACTTGGATTAACCGACACTTCCTGGCATTATTCTCTAAGCAGTTGGATTCAAGGATTCTCTAGGAACTGCGTTGTTTTAAACGATACAAAGAAATACGAGGTTCTTGGTAAAAAAAAAAAGTACAAGTTAATTTCCACGGAGTATTTGGGATTTTGAGATTTGGTAGGTTAGCCATGTAATCTCTCGCATTCTTTGAGAACATAGAACATGCTAGAGCTGAAAGTATTGATTATAGTGCCTCACCTTTTTCATCATTATCCTTTAGAATGATGTCTCATTCAATGAGATAACAACAATAGGCCCCCTCCAACCCCCCAACTAATGACTTTTAAGAGTTGTACCTTGTTTTGCCTCATTATTCATGATTACACAACACTCGACACTTGCGATTCTGATTACGATTTGAGATTAAAGAACATCAAGAGACTCTGCAGTCTAAATAATGGTGTAAAAACTTGGACCATCATTACTTTTAGTGTTATGAGGATTACAACACTCTGTGTTTGCTTACAATCTTACAATCTTGAGACCTGGGGGTATCAGTTTTATTTTATCCACTTATTACCTCCAAGTCTAATTCATATGACTTTTGGAATGCATAATTACGGCTCATTAATTTATGATAATATCTATAGTAGAATAAGACAGGTCTCCAGCAGGCTTTAGATAAGGTAGAGAAGTTTGTGCCAAAGTCTTGTAATCGGCACCTTGTAAATTAGAATAAATGAAGGAACGTCACAAGCTTTGAACAAGCTCAACCTTTAACTTGTCAAGTTTATTATTATTGCCTTCCATTGTAAATGGATATAAGCTGATATATTTTATGCTTATGCGAGTCATTAGTCACAATATAGTGTAGACGATCCTCTTTTTTTAATGCTCGGAATGTATGCAATGGTTGGTGGTGCAATTTTTAAGATGTGGGAACAATTGCATGGGCTGGGTGGTTCATTACATTTATTGTCGGAATTAATTGTGTGAAAAAGACATGTGTGGTAAATCTTATTGATATAGAAGGGAGCTACGGGAAGATTTTGTAACTAACTGTGAAGCCTATTAGCAGTTGAAAAAAGCTAGAAGACGTTTTGGAATACAATCTCAATCTGATAGATCTATCCCCTGTGTGTGTCGAATAATTTACGAAGGGAAGGACTTGACATTGTTTCGGCTTAAGGGGATTTTGAATTACTTCATCACATCTTGCAATAACCTTATAGTGTGTGTCTGCTTTTAAAATATTATATTCTTCTATGAACAGTATACAGCTAACAAGTTGAGTTAGAAGTGCTCAGTTCCATTGTTTCATGTAGAGTGTGGAACATAATTGCAAAATCATGACAGTAGCAGCAATATTACTGCTGTAATAGTTTTATATATTTATATCTCTACAACTACGTTTTAAGAGTTGAGTCAAGTGTTGGATTTTGTATTCGTAAAAAAAGAGGAGTAGGTAAAATAGTAAAAAGAGTTAGAGACCAAGAGCCACAGTCCTTGTCCTTTACCAAATCGTTGTAGTAAAATTGACAAAAATACAAAAGCCGTGGAATGCAATGCCAAAAAGATTCCCATCAACCATATCTATTTCATGTATTTGAAGGGATTTCACAACTTGGCCATTGAACAAAAACACTTGCCCTCATCCTTTTCCCAAATGTAGTCGACGAAGCAAGGCAGACACAAAAGTAATGTGGTTGACAGTCCAAGTCAAAAATTTGCAAACTACAATTCATACAGTGCACAGGAGTGACCTTAGTCTAAAGTCCTTATCTCAGCATAGGAATTTAAAATGGCCAAATTTGCAAAGCCCAACTTGTTTTCCCGTTTACAGGGTGGAGTCTTTCTATTCCAGCCTTTCCATGTCCTGTTCAACATTTAATGAACTCTCTTTCCTTTGAAATAGAATAGGTAATTATACACTACGATTCAGTGTAACGATTTCATTTGTCATATTCACTTTTAGGAGTCCCGAACTGGAACTGAGGAAATTTGAGCTACATGGGGCTAAATATAAGTTACAATTAAGGCATCCGGCCCATCACGACTATTATGTAAAAATCCGGATGATACAGTTCTCATCTATTTTTACAACGTCAAACGTAGTATGTAAAGATTATGACTTACAAGATCGAGGACACGTACACAGATAATAGTTTAGCTGTCTGCATGGCATTAATTTCCACGACCAATTCCAACTCTGCAGTACAATAGCCCTCTAACCAAACAAAGATGTTGGAACAATAGAATTGTCAGTTTGTCCGTCATTTTTTTCTCATCTCCTAATTGTCATCCCATCCATCATCGGTCATCCAACATGTTGGATCTAGGATGCAGTCATCTTTACCCCTCAGGGATTAGTAAAGGACAGCAAGATTAATTAGCAAAATTGTTGCCTTTTGTTCACAGAGTGTATGCACAAAGGGAAGATGTAAGATGCAACAGGAAAAGATGATGGATTGCGACATGAATTTCCGAAAAAGTAGTCTCTCTTCTATGCATGCGTAAACAAGAGAATGGGAGACGATGCATAATATTAATATTAAATTATGTTAAAGTTAATTTTCTCCTCTCAAGGCAATTAGATATTAGGGCCACATCATCTTATAATGAGAATGTGAATAATAATAATAATAATAATTGAGCTCGGGGATGTTCACACGTAGCACAAAAATTGCACGTAGGGTCTATGCAATGGAGTTAAGGATAACCTGCAAAAGGCTTAAGCTTGAAGAAGCTTATTTAGCTTTTCCAAATGTTTTCTACACTTTGCTAGAACTAAAAGTGCAAAATTTAAAAAATGTAAGAATCTCCCAGCATACATTACAAGAGAATTACTATAATGATGATGAAGCTTTGAAAATAGCGTGGATTTTGGATTCCATCATTTCCATCTCATATACTCTCATCCCTACAAGTTAAAAAAAAACTTTACATGATGTCAGTTCGTTATTAAAAGTTTGGGCTTGGGCTTCTAATAAGAAAATGTTTGTTATTGCAGTTTTTTTTAACTTGTAAAAAAATATGCATGATGATAATATATATTTCGACCTGAGTCACCACTACTCTCAAATAAATGAGTCCCAAGCCTGAGACTCTTACGAAGTAATAAGAATGATGAGAAACTGATGTTGATGACTGACTGAGTCAGACACGAGGCTCTTTCGAGATTCGGGATACGTGACGCATTATTCCTCCACGGTAATCCAAACCGTATTGTTATTAAGTAAAGAAGTAGACTAGAATAAGGAAGGTTAAGCACAAATTAGTAAATAAATGCCTCATAGTTCCTAACTCGTCTCTCACCCACGCACGGATACTTGTCTCCTTTAAGGAAACCAAATTATCCTTTTAAGACCATTAAGAGTTACTCAGGTGGGCTTGATTGCTCATCTCCAATGTTATAGCTTTCAGCTCAAATCTTGTCGGCTGAGAGTCAGTGTCACCAGTTTCTCAGGGAGCTTTTAGGTTCCACGCCATTTTTTTTAGTAATAAAAAATTTCGCAGCACATTTGGCACTGATCGTGCAATTTATCACGCAATAATTTACGGAAGGTTCGACGCTTTGGGTCTTGGAGCGTTTGAGAGGGGTTTTTTATGATGTTAAGTCTGAAATAGAGACCGCACCCTTACCAGCTTACCAGCTTACAGCAGTTATTTTATCTTTGGATGTGTTACAGTAAGTTGGAGGTTGGAGTCCATGTCCCTTTATTACCATTTACAATGGAGGCAGAGAGCCTGAAAGATTTTAGCTGATGATACTATCTAAAATACTACTACTACTGGTTGCAGGTCTATGTCCAAGTGTAAATTCTAATGTCAACTGACAATCTGAGCTAATCTACATCTCATGCATAATTCATCAAGCCTGTCCTTTCTCAATTCATTTCCTTCCTTGAAAAATAAACAAAAGTCTGCAGTTTATCTACCGTCTTTACTTTCACACCTCAACGGTTGTCCATCCGGGATAGTTGGGATTCCGGTCGGATTTTAATTTCAAATTTTTATTTGTCTTAACAAAGCCCATTGTCATCAGTCTATACCTCACATTACTATTCTCCCTGCACACTCAGAGTAGTTCAGCTCATTTTCACTTCATAGCTCACAATAGCTTTCTCAGAGAAATTAATTATTTGTAAAAGTAGAATGAATAATTTCTAGAAAATTGTGTATACATGTATAAGTCCATATACACTCCATCGAGCTCAAACTACATGAACTCCATAAATTCGAACCTTGTTTTAGAAAAGGGGTACGTAGCATATCTAAGGAAATAGCTGAGGGCAGTAGGAATTATAATTTCTTATCTTAAGCAAGTGTAGCTCTAGGCTTATGGATGCATAAACTCTTTCGTTCCGCTCTTGGCACCCCGGCACTCCAATTTATTCCAATTATGAATTAGACACTGGGATTTGGAATTTGAATGCAATTATTTCGTCTCTCCAAAAAATGAGGACATCATGGTTGATGGTTGATATCTCTGGTATAATAGTGGTGAGCCTGTGTCTGTTTAATAGTCCCTGGGTAAGGAATACTTAATGCTGCAGATGAGATTTTTGAACTCACTTTGATGATCCCCACTACCTCATATTAAGTCAGTTTCCAATCTACCTGCAGAGTGTAGAATAATCTAGCTCGCTAGTATAAAAAAATAAATAAAAAACACCTAGAAATTATAGCTTATGGAAATTTTATGGATTTTATCTAGAACACGTGTAATTCATTTCATCTCTACCATTAAGCATAGTAATGTACTTTTTTCACGTACAACAATAAGACACAAGCCCACACTTATACATACACAGACTTGTTTGTCAACTCCCCATATCAATCCATTCATTCAACATTTGAAGCGTTAATATCCGTCCATCATATCCCCATTTCTCTCTCTCGAGAGAGAAAAAATATTCTAGCATATCTTCTAAAATATTCATCAATCGAAAAGTCCACAAGAAAGATGTTTTGAAATATGAATGGGTCGATGAGTAGTTTTGTCTGTAGGTAGCTCCATTCACTCATCAGTCTTTCCTACAAATACATAAGTCAATCGTAGTACAAATATGTAGTAGAGGGACACTATCAGAGATAGGGTCACACTACCACAAAGCAAAACAAAAGACAATAATTCATAATCATGGTAATTGCATGGTGGGTACTAGTAGAGGAGTTAATGACTGCCTGAATCATTTATTAATCAAAGTAGGAATCACCATTAGGAACAACCCATCCTTCAGCTCTGAGAGCTGGTGAGATGAGTTCAATGAATTGTTCCTATATTACAGTACATACAAGTACAAGTACGAGTACAAGTGTTGGAGCAGAGCTAAAGGGAAAGCCTTAATTGTTATGTAGACATGGAAATGTATTAGAATTACTTTTAGGATTTCCTGTTGTTAATCTTTTGCTTATCAACAATTCAACGAAGCTACCACCACTACCGCCAACCATGCCTTGCCATGCTGCACTACTGACACCAGTCATACCACCACAAATATATATCTATATTTACATATGCATATACATCCTGTGCATGGATGCAACAAGATTAAACGTTTGAGTTTAAAGTTCTTAATAAACCAAGCACATGGGGAGAGTAGCATATTCAAGTTTTGATACAAGTGAAGCACCATATACTTATGGTGATTAACTCTTGTCCATTTGCTTAGACACTTTGTGTTGCAGAGAGAGCATCTCTGACTGAGCATTCAATTCAGAGACACCAGCTCATAATATTAATGATAAATATTTTAATCCCAGCAATATTTGTAGAGCTAAGTAATGTATTTTCGAAATAGCTTGTGCACTCAATGTGTACATGCAAATGCAAGCAGACATGAGACACGAAACCAACTGTTGATAATAATAATATATATGTGAATATCCTCATCCGATTTCCCTTTCTGAATTGCCTGTCAGCTTCTGCACGTTTAGTCATTGTTATAGTTAGTAGTACGTACGGTTTCTCAGTTTCTGACTTGAGAGGAGAAGTAAATGACAACACTTGTAATCGTCTCTAATCAGGATTTGTATCCTTCACTCTCCCTGACGAACTTATCATTTATAACAATAATCATAACAATAATAATACCAACCGACCTTTTTCCTCATACTTATTCCATGGCAGAATTATGCATACTTCTAATCCTGTTGACTGAGCTCGCCTCGTTTAACGTATGAACAGAGTTAATTGGGCTGGTGCCGGTCATTGGGGACATTAGTTAAGGCTAATTTGGAAATTTAAGACTTAGTTGAATTATGAATTATATCCGTAGGGAAAGGCAGTAATAATTTAGGTAATCAGTCGTATCGGTGATTGTGATGGTAATTGGATTTTGACATATTTATTATAACATGTATGAAGCTATAATAGGTACGTGTACGTGCTTCTTGGTATTAAGGAATGGAGAGAAATTGTGCTGAGATTGATAGGGTTGACAAAGTTGTGGAATGATGAAATCATCAAGTCATGATTTTTGAAAGAGACGTGATAAATCAATACTTTACTTTTTAGACAAAAATTTCAAATAATAATACGACTTGAGAGGGAGAAGAAATCATGGAATTAGTTTGGAATTAGTTTGTAGGAAACTTTCCAATATTTAAGTTAAAGGAGTTTTTCAAAAGTAATGAATTAAATTTTTATTAAATTGTATTAAAAATAAAAGGGAAAGAGATAGGTTGGGGTTTGGACTGCTTTTATGGTTTAAAAAAAATCTTTCAAGTCTTAAAATCTCCGGAGGGAAGTCACGTCCTCGTGTGTGTGATTAGCTTGAGCACAAATCCATTTTTCATCAGCCATTCCTTTTTCACTATTTTTTTTCACTTGGACTTTCTTGGAGTGCTCAAGTAGTGCTTAGCAAATGCTTTTGAGACTCAAGACTCAAGCTTTTCGAGATGAATAGACAAGCACATTTAAAAGTTTGGGATTTTTTTCAGTCTCAAAGTCCGCTCAGTCATTAGCCACTTTGGGCTGATCGTCTAATAGTTACGTTAAGCTGGTTAGGTTTTAAATTGCCTAGTTTGTTTTGAAAGTGAAAGTGTAAAGGAGGGTATCTCATAATTGATGGCATATTACATTATAACATGAATATATCGTAATATTCGTAATAAGCATTCCACGCTGATCCTTGTTGATTCAAGTTGGGATTGTCACAAGCTGGAACGTTGAATTAGACCAATTGTAGTTAAAATTTGAAATAGATAATAGTTTCCATTGAAAAAGGCTGCTTGATGCTCAAGAAGTTACTGGGGAACAGGAAGTGCATGATAGTTTAGAGTCTTGTTTTACGGTGGAGTTGGCACAAAGATATTTATTTTAGCGAGAAAAAATATCAGTAGTACAGATAGTAGCTACTAACATATTTGTTTATAGTACAGGCTGTAGCAGTCATGAAAGATCGTATAGAAAGGGAAAGAATACAAAAGTAGTCGATAGTGACTCGATAGTCAATCTCAATAGTAAAAGAGATTAATCAAGTCAATATCCTTTGTATGGATATTCTAAAGTGCTAAAGTAGCTTTTGTTTTCTTTATTATTTAACGATAATCACTCTAACCCTTACAAAACCCACATACATATATCCCTATTTGAATCTGCCAATTTTGCTTCAGATAATTGCATGTCTTGGCAAGAAATTGATGGGATTCTGGAATGAAAGAAGTCAGAAAGTAAGTGATATAGAATCAAGAATGAGAAACCAGATTAATTATGAAGGACTCGTAGAGGAAAATACTTATGAAATGATAACAATTAATCCAACAGTGGAAACAGCTTGATACGAAGTTGGATGATAGGATTGGTCATCCTCCCATGAATTAGAAAACATGTATACACATGCATGCCCTTTTTTTCTTCAGATCGATCCAGAAACTGGGTAAGTCGCAACAATAGGGATAATGGATGATTCACTCGGGTTTAATTGTGGGAAAAAGCTATGAGAATTGCAGATAGGGATTATTAAAATTGTTATTGAGTTAAACTCACCATTATTAAAAACTCATTACGAATACGTGGGGTGTTTATATTTACACGACGTTAATAGCTAATGGCAATTACAGCTCTTTATTATTGAGATTCGGGTGGGAATTAATGTCCACTGATATCAATAACATAATTTAGTTCTGACGTAATTCCAGTTGAGTTTTATTGATTATAATTGATAGAATTTTTTATCCCTTAAATTCTAGTTAGAATAATAATACTATTTTTAATAGTAAAATGTTTAATAACTGCATCACACTGACTCGTAAAAAACTTCTTGGTAGATTGGATGAGGCCATAACTCAAATTACAAATTACAGATCAAATTACTTTATATATTAACATGATTAGAGTAGTAAGTAGCAACCCGTGATTAAATAATTTCTCACCGATTTCTAAATAAGCATAATATTTGACTAACGCCAAGAGAATAATTTTTATCTCAATACCAATCAACTTTCAAGTTCAAACAATCCCCGATTGCTATAAGCACACACGAGCGACAATCCACAATCTTAATAGTGTCCCAACATCGTCCCAAGTGTCATTGTTCTGTGTCTGAAAGTCTCGCTATTGTTGATTGGAATCGCCGATTGTTTGAGCAAGGAGAAATCGCCCATCAACTATCAC
Source organism: Agrenia bidenticulata (assembly GCA_034694785.1). Classification (NCBI taxonomy): domain Eukaryota; kingdom Metazoa; phylum Arthropoda; class Collembola; order Entomobryomorpha; family Isotomidae; genus Agrenia; species Agrenia bidenticulata. The sequence goes on along the minus strand of JAQFYM010000163.1, from coordinate 26,310 downwards.
CTTACAGTTAAAATCCTCTCTTGAGTGCCTTGCTCTGCGGTTCTATTTATTCTCAGGTTCTCAACCCCCCTGTTTACTAAAATTGGCTAGTGATGGGAATCCATTGACAATGGCGATTAGAAATTGCACAAACACCACCACCAACGCCGCCACCCTCAATTCTCAATCCTCAATACTTCCCTTGCAACCTGTACCCTAACTTCACACTTGCAAAGTTCATTGTCCATTTTAAGTGTTACTTGCACATACAGTGCACGTAGAAAGCACACCTTATCACACAAGCCGTGCCATATATTTGTGACGAAATTGATACATATCTGATGATGATATTCTCCCTTTTATAGCCCGACACCTGATTCATAAAATCTTAAACCTCACCCACCACAGGAGAACATGAAGAGCGTAGAGCTTTCATTTCTGAGCTGCATTTTTGCAAATATTATTATTTACTCGGTATAGTGTGGGCATAGGTTCATTTCCAATTTCTCTAGAGGTGTAATCCCCAGCCTGAATCTATTGGAAATCTACAAGGCATGATGAACAAAGTGTAAAATGTTGTAGAGTAAGTAGGTAGTGTAGGTTTTTAGTATTGCTAAATAATTGTAGTTGGATTGGCTTGATGATATTCGTGCTGTAGTAGAACAAATTATGGTTCCTCAATTTGAATATTAACTACGGCTTTGAAGAGTTTGTCGGCTAGTTGGCTCTTATCCTGATTCTTAGTGGTACCACTGCCACAGCTCAGTTGGTGTTTTTTACTTTGAAAAAATTGAGTTCCAAGCTCGAAAAGCTTATGCCAATGCCAATACCAATAACAATCAAGGATTCCTCGATACCTTCATGGAGATAAAACTTTGACCCTGAATTTATATAAAGACAAAGATGATAATAGGAGAGGAGAGCCGGTTTCACTTTTTTTTTTATTGCTACTAATCCCTGTAGCCGTGTTCATAAAACATAATGCGTGTTGAAATCTTAACTCAACTTCCAATCAAGTCCTCATCAGTATTTAAAGAAATTTCAACAGCTTGCTGGGAAAAAGGTCTCGATAATATTATTCTAGGCAATGGCAATAGTTATCCGGAATAACAATCCTCCCCTCCCTTTGCACCCTTCATTTGCAATGTTACCAAGTACAAGGAGGCGAAGTGTTTTTGCTCGTGTTAGTAAGTGGCTGTATGTATGCAAATTATTCTTATGGAATGCTAATCCCATATAGATGATGAAATGTTGGAGATCTGGTTTTGAAAAAAATGGCCAAGTTGCAAACACCCTGCTGACTACTACTGGAAAAGATTAGATTGCAAAATAATTGGAAACTATTGCAACTTCATGAGCCACCTGTCCTACTGTCCTCATATCTGATGTATTAAAATAGGAGGTTATGAATTAGGATTAGATTATCTAATTGTAAGCTGGAATTAGCTTAGCATTCGATTATTCTTAAAATTCTTGAGATTTTTATTTTTAGTTAATTGGCCAAGGAAATCCGTGGTGGTATTTGTTCCATCTAACTATGTAGAGTTTACACAGGAAATTCCTTCCTTGAATTTATTTACATCTTTAAATCAGGCCATTTGAGATCAATAAATCTCTTTGAAACATCGGGTTCTGAAGTAGTTGAGAAAAAACCCTCAGCATCACATTTAACATTGGCTTGCTTTCCTTCGGAAAATATTTGAAAGAAACAAGAATGCTACTCATTTAGAGAGATAACGACCCTACCAAACGACATGTTTAAAACTTAAAAACTGTGTTTAAGGTAATATGCCAGCAATAAATTCTCTTTACAGATTTTACTTTGTAGCAGAACGAGATTTAACTGGATTCAACGGTGGGACACGGAACACGCAAATCTGCCATGCCATTAACATTCTATCTCTCCCTGTCTCTTACAACTGTTATAAACTTATAAATAAGAACACTTGGATTGCTTAAAATGTGAACTCTTTCTGCTCCAAGAACTTGATACTTGAACTTGGAGAACTCTAAGAAGAGCATCCTTATCTTAAAACTATACTAAGATGTAGGAGTGAACCATAGGGGATATTGAAGAAGGATTATCGGAATGTGATCACAGGATAAATCATGTTGAATCAAAAATTCTTAAAAGGCCAAGGGAGAAACGAAATGCTAATAAATTAGATAAATGTCCATTCATCCAACCTAAAATGGACTTGAGAAATGAAAACATCCCAAAGTCTCTTTCAGCCTCTCTGGCATATGCCAACCCGCCTTGTCCATAAAATAGATTGGCATTTGGATTTACAGATATGTGCAGTCGCACTGTCGTAGAAGTAGTAGAAGTAGTAGAAGGGGGTGTCATCTTCAGATGAAAAAAATTATTTTCAATTACATTGATTTGAATATATCTAAATCGAATGATAATTCGCTCTTGACCTTTACCATAAAATACTCAAGTGCTGATAGTACTAAGTGTCGAGACTGTGGACTCAAGACGGAATTCCCTGATATTTCTTAAAGAGTTGTTAAGTTTCTTAAATGCACTTAGCATAAAAGGCAGTGGTGGTGGTGGCATTTTTTTCGAGGGTTCTATTCTATCATATTGTATCATGTCAGAAATATTTACAAGTAGAATTAATGATGAATGAATGTATTTCTAATCTGTACAGTCTGCATCCTTCAGACTGGAGTTGTTTTGTTGAAGAAGATAATTTATGCCTCCTTTGTTACAGCATCGTCACTCTCATCATTATGAATTTGAAATTTGCCATGCCCACCACACTACTAGAAGAGTTACCTTTCTTATGTTGCTGATAAAAACTATGCTTAGTTCATTGGGCGATTGGAATTAATTTTTTTTTTAAATACTAGGGAAATAATAACTAATAACAAGAGTCAGGAGAGCACGACTTTGTCCATCAGACATGATATAAGAGCAAGAGATAATACACGAAAATAAAATTACAAGGATTAAAAAAAAGTAGTCACATAATTCTGCTCATTCCGCAAGGCGAACCTGACCGCACCTTTGTAATAAAAAACATTAAAAATTCATACACTCAAATTGCTCATCATTATCGCTAGTAAATCAACTTTACAAAAATACTCCGGGTCCACCACCATCACAACTGCCTACCATGAATGCCTACACATATACCGTTCCATGTGACTCTGTAAACTATTTATTCGATTTTTAACTGAGCAATTAGCTTTATTTATCAACCCATGCCCAACCCAACTTGATTCATAATGTACAACCCCAAAGTACATGCTGTGATATTATTTATCTAATACGAGCATTAAGTTCTTGTAATCCTGAGGTTACAGATCCATAACATAACCGAATGAGTTAGATATGATTATTTCAAACCTAGCTTGTTCGCCATTGGAATGCAAAGTTTAAAACTTTTAGCCTCTTAACAAATCAAAACAGATTTAGCAGCTGCATACGGCCTGGCCTGACATTCCAACATTAAAAATCCCATTTAACCTTCATGCTAAAATCTTGAATTCCTAATGTCTATACAACTACAGAACCTGAAACGAGAGCTTGATGGGATCTATTTAGCTATATCTCTATGCCTCAATTAAGACGTGAGAGATGAGATTGCAAAAAGTCAATCACAAATCTATTAATTCTAATCCTATGAGAGATGATGTCAAATCCTGATTGAAATTCTCAATCCGCATTACCATTACCTAATACAAGCCTAAACCAGGCTATGTAGTTTCCAACTACTCATTTCATAGCCCACTTAGCCTTTTTTTAACCATCAGGATTTATGTCATCGTCAACCCAGGATTTATAGTCATTTAAGTCTATTACCAACAGGGAACAGACAATAGAATGTGGAATACTTTTCCTCCAACATTTGGTCAGCCTTAGTTATTAATGCTCAACTAAATTCACGCTTATCCATTCCATAAAAAGCGATCAGGAAAGCCAGTAGTTTGGGTAGCCCATCGTATAATCTGGATTTTGCGTTTCAAGTTCTTAGAGGGTAAAAAGGACGTTGTCCAACAATCGAAGAGTATTTGATTACTTATAGTTTGTGGGTGAATAAATAGTAAATTAACTCCATCTCTTTACAAGCTTCATCTAAAGCATAGGGAATGGAGAATTAGAATAAAGCTATATCAACTCTAAGTGCAGATAATAATTTGAAAAAATACGTTATTAATTCATGATAGTAACTAAATAGTAGTTGGAGGGTGGAGTCGGCCTCCTCGTGTAGTATCTGCATCTCTGTGTTATCCTCTCTTGTGTACATATAATGAAGTGAACCTTGACCTTGTTGAATTAACAAATTACGAATTAAAAGAGACATTTCAGCGTAATTAAATTAACTTTATTTATTGAAACTTGACCACTTGCTCAGTGTGTGATGTTGTGAAGAACTTTGAGTCTGACTGATATGTCAATAATAATGATAGCACAAGGTAGAGAATGGAGTTAAATTTTAAGACTTGAAACCCAAAAACTTGTATTCGTACCCTGTCACCTCTATCATCTTCTTGGTTTTACTACGCTTTACCAAATGGAATTGGCTAGACCAGCTCTGGGCTATTATTGCCTGTAGTTAAAGGCTGGTAAGTCATTAAGTAATTTAATTGGTGAATTCTACCAAAACATATCCTAATCTTACCTGTTATTCTGACGCAAATGGCCAAGTTGATGCTGGTGCTTTTAGTATGAGGAATTATTAAAGCCTTTCTTGCTCATAGGTTTTCAGGTTTTCGTAGTAGTATATGTATTTTGTGATTGTTATCGTTTTGCAGTTTGTCATGAAATGATGCTGTTGTTTTTATTTACATGACGAGTATCGAGTCTCTATGTAAATGCAGTACTGGTGTAACTGCGTACGTATTCATTCGCAAAAAACAAAGCTCTTCAGTGAGGGAGGGAGCGAAGGGGGTAGGTTTACTGGGTTTAAGTGAATTACATCCTCGGAAGGTTGTAATTATCTGTAACGTAGGGAAATGGTATGAAAAAAATCCCAAGTCTTGTACTCTTACATACATATATCCACCAGGACATAAAAGCCCAGTAAAAGGTTGTGCAGCCCCATCTTATAAAGAATCATGATGATTTCATACGGGTGTATAAATTTTAATTGCTCCAAAATATATGGATGCACATGTCATGTAAGTTTGCAAGTGATTTTATCAATTTAATACTCAGCACTTTTACTTGTTACATTTTTACAATCCTGTCGTGTCCCTCATTTCTCCAAGCCCCTGTGCTGTGGGATTATCTAGGGTTGTTAGTGTTGTAACTTGTTTTTGAATTTGAAAACTACATGTGGTGGGTGACCTTCTGATTACTCTGTCGAAACTCACGGGTCATCGTGAAGTATTTTAATTTTTATTTCCCTGTTGATGTAAATTAAGGGACTGCTAATGAATAAGACTTTTATGGGACCAAACCTTTAACTTTTACTCTCTTGACCTCTCACTGCAATTTATTTCTGTCCACTTACAAATAAATCAATTAGGTGTCAATAGTTCATACTGTAGTCAATGGTTTTATTATTGTATGGGGATTGCAACTTGTAGGAACTAAATTGGAGTGGAATAAATTACAAAATGTCTCGCCTTGAAAATTGAGGTTTTGCCTCGATCGGTTTTATTGGTTTGGTATTCCGTATTGGCTGTACGTGGCTTGGATTAATAGATATGATTTATGGGCTCAAGTAGGGTACAAGTGTCAATATTGATTTGAGCTTGTTGGAAATGTGTACCTTGGTAATTGATAGAAATTACATGAATTCCAGAAATACTGGGGTCAAACATCAGAATAAGTAACGGTCTGTCTGTACCAATGTCAAATGTCATTTTACTTTTAGTGGTTTTTTTCTGATTGTGATGGATATCTTGTCAAGGTTGTCTACAAAAGTTTTGCAATAGACATGCACTAAGAGGGTAGCGTAATGTATCGTATTGGCAACAGGTCACAAAATCAATAATTTCAAGAGCTTCTTGCTGAAAACAATAATTCGTTCGATTTAAATACGACTATTATGGCATAAATTGTAGGTATCAAGATCTGATTGATTGGAGGTGATTACGAAAAAATTCAAAATTTAACCCCATCTCACATTTCTAATGAGGTGAGTAATTTTTAAAAATACAAAACTACCTGATTGATACCCTTGCATTTCTTAGAAAATCACGTTTTCATAAGAAAAAGAGTTTTTTAATGCAATATTAGACTTTAAGTTCAGCTTTAAAAAAAACTCTCCCCTTTCCAGTAATTCCTTCTCTACTTTGAAACAGGTTTAGTGAAATACGCAGTTTATGGTAATTTAAAAAGTAGTAATTTAGATACCTGTGAAATTCCTCTTATTAAATGCATTATCTTGGGCAGGGCTTGAACTATAAAAAGTGTCTTTTTCATCCTGCATTCTGCAATTGCAAACTTATGCCAACCCTTGATGATTCACTTAATTCAATCTTCGATCAGCTAGTTTAGATCGTGGGAAGATTTATTCGCTTTGTTACTCGGTGAGGAGGAAAAACGTATTTCTGACGTCTGCCGGATAAAGAATTACAATATTTTCTATAAAACTGAAGACAATTAATATTACTACAGTAGTTAAATTCACATTCCCTATGTGACGCATCTAATGACTACTTAATTAAAGCTAGATTTAAGATTTGAGCTATAAAATGCGTATTAAAAAATCCCTTAAGGGTCAAGGTTTCCAAATTAGTTTAATAACTAGTATTTAATTCTTATTTTTATTCATGTGCTTCTCCTTTTTGTGTTGCATGCATTTTTTCCCATGTGTACACTAGCGTGAAAAATGGTTTACATTTATTTCCACTCGGCTGGGAAGAAATGTAGAGGAGGAATCAAAACCAAAGTAATTCATCCTTAACCAAAGGATAACCATGATTATGAAAAGCTGTTATAAGAACGAGGAGCCTCTGGAAATGCTTTTGCATCACATGGCTTAGGATGGTCAAGCATTGCATAGTGATACAATAAATTTAAGAAGGATTGTGCTTATAAATTCCTTCAGAAATTGGCAGCATGATAACCACATTGGCCTAAATTTGATGATAATGGGCAACAAAAGTTAATGGCCAGTTCAGACCGTTTAAGCCTCTGAAAACGAATCAAGGGCTGTAAGTAGATTAGCCCAAAGTTTGACAACAACAATTCACCACAGAATAAATGTTACATTTGTCTCCACATGAGATGACAAGTAGTAATGAATTTTTAAAGCTTGCAAAATTGCTAATTAAGTCAGCTATCTTACACATCCGTCATTTCCCCCACTGTTGGCTGTATGTTAATGTTTGTAAACAGAGATTTATTTTTATTTGAAGCCTTTTCTATTCTACCTGAGCTAATAATAACTCAATTAATGCCAATAATAGAAACATCTATTCAAGGAAAGGGATAAGGAAGCAGAGGAGCCGTGTTCTTTTTGAAAGATCGCACTGTGCCCAAAATAATTATTTACGATTTGCAAAACAATTTAACTAATTCTTTATTAATAGACTCTCAGTTCCTAATCCTTGTCCTCTCTCAACTCAAAATTTAACTTGTTGAATCTAAAGACTTTATTTACCTTCAAGAAATATGAATATTCAGTTCTTGTAAAAAGGCACACCTTTATAACATTACAAAAGACAAAATAAGACAGAAATGCTAGGAAGACATAAATCTACATTGGTGAATATTTAAATCACCAAGTAGTAATACTCTGTGGGTAGACCCACGTGTGGTTACACTGTAAAAGACATTAGGAATTTCTGACCCAATGTGCTTAAACCAGTAGCATATGACCCCGCTGACCTATTCCTGTTCTTGCTTGAATGTATAACATGTGAATGCTCCTTGGTCTCGTAAACAAAAATTGCTAATTAAATCTATCAGTTTATCCATTAGTCGTGTCAAGTCGTGTGCATACCTGGGTTCAAATGATATATGTGAAAAAAAAATTCAAATTAAATGTTAATCCTATTCACATTCAGCAGTCACTCGTCGTTATTCAATTGTTTTGAACCCTGTCTGGATCAAACTGACTTTTTCCAGACTAGGAAGATAAAAACAACAACTTCTCTGAGCGCTTCGTCTGTCCTAATGTATTCAATTCAAAAGCATAAAGACTCCTAAGACGTTTTGTGTTTATGCATGTCTAACAACTTACAGTGGTAAATATATTTGCAAAATCTTATTTGTAAAAATAGTATCTACGTTGTCGTAAGATATTTATAGTTTGCTCAACAAATGTTTTACACCGCATTTACATATCTATGATAAGTTGCAAACATTTAAAATTCAATCCAAAAAAATTGTAAGTTTTTAAAACGCTCAAGAGTTTCAGCCATTTTTAGCATCGATTATCAAAATTTTTAATTTCTTGACATTCTAGTGTTTACAATACCTAATACAAATGATAGAATGGTCAATCGGCTTTTGATAATGAACACTGAATGCTATCATAACTTTGAAAGTATTTATTATACTTGTTTGTTTCCGTCCATATTTCACACTTTTATTACAAAAAAAAATGAACTGAGAAGACATGGAGACTAGTGAAGACTAATAATCGGTATTTTTTTTAGGACAAAAGTTGCGACGGATTTCTTGATATCTCATCCATGATAATTGCACTAAGCATCTCTCCTCGATTACCTTGCCTTGCATAGATACAACTTTTGGAGGCAGCTTCTGCGCTTCTTATCACTCACTGCCTAGTCCCTAGTACTGGAATCATAATAGAGTTAAGTTATTAAGCTCGTACATACACAGATACATAGTTTGCTTACTGTTCAATACCTACTAAACTGGTTTAACACACCAACAACAATGCTAATCCGAACACATATAGAAATGACTCTGCGCCTACATGGAAACCATTGAATAGATAATACCCCCTGGAAGAGGGGAACAATAATTTATTCCGAGGATGTCCTTCCAGGGATAGGGAACAGAAGAATTCGTAAAGAATACCAAGTCCTGAGCTTCTTGATAACACACACTCCAGTACTGGTACTACTATTAGATTCTCTTCTAACATCTTAAGCGCTCAACCCATAAAGTTCTAGAATGTTAATTTCCCTAATAGCTAGTTGCTATACTAGGAGTTTCTTAACCGAGAAAGTCGGCGAAGTTCGTGTCAGTTTATCCCAGACTGTTGAGCTGAACACTGAACACTTGAGGAGAGCATAAAAGGAAAAGATTCAATCTTCACCACCAAGTCCATATTATTACGTAGATATTATCTTACTACTTTCCTTCCTGAGAGCCCTTTAATATAACTTTCCAAGTCATGGAGTTGTCTCTGTCGTCTTGTGCTAATAAATATAAAGGAAATAGTGAGTTGAGATATTTTGTCCACAAAATCCACAAGAAACTTCCTTAGTTTGAGATAGAGGTTTTCTATCTTCTGTATCTGTGATTTACCGAAAGGGATATTTTGTGAGAAATAAGTCAAGGCTTGAACCGAGGTAAGAATTTTTTCAAAATTTAAACAATCCTAACATGTACGATATCATGTCATATCAAGGATGACGGAGGTTGTGGTTGCACTTGCAAATTTTTTTTAAAGTTTACATTAAAAGTAAAGAAGGCTTTAAGAAAGGATCCGCGTAATTGATAAAATACACATCATGAATCTGTATAAAATGGTGTCCAATTTCCAAAATTGATTCCTCTAGTATTTTTTCAAAATCCAAATCTCGATAAAACCATAGTGCTTACTAAACAAGTAATCATATAATAGGCCATAAATTAAGAGCCTTTCATTTTGGCAGTTACAATCGGCCAGAAAAAGACAAGAGAAGAGAGCCCCATATGCAAATCCCAAAGTAGTAACTAGTAGGTACTTAACACAAAAGATATTTTCAGACAGATTCCTCACTCGAACGATGCAGGAATTATTCAGGTCAGCTCTAAAGTTAATTTAAGACGATTTTTCCACCCTGTACCCAAGCCAACTTGCGGAAATTACCTACTCCGCCACCCAAGCTTTGAAGCGCAAAAATTCTCAAGCCTTAATATATAACACTTTGACACTCTTCATTGTTGGAGAGGCCAAGAGCTTCGGCTCCCCGGCACTAATTACAATATCGTTGCAAATTACAGCCTTCTCAAGGTGTTTTCATTGACTCAGGCTCAAACGGAGTTTGCAAAGCATAGCCAACTCATTTAATACAATTGGTTTTCATGAATACATTCCGCATTAGTTTTTAAGTCAGAACTGCCGACAATGTACTAAATACACAGATCAAGTATTTCTCAGTGTTGAATATTAATCACGAGCTTGCTGATTACTTTTCTCTCGTATTTCTAATACCGTTTAACTTACTGAGTTTGTACATTCAGCCTGAAGATACAGGGAGGTAGGTTCCCTGTATCAGTATCATCAATATTAGCCGCAAATATTTCCATTCATTATTCTCATCTTTCTAACTATCTCAGTTGGCCTAGCTCCACTTCCCACTAGTTCCCACCCTGCAGTAACATTTACTACCTAAAACTCTTTAATACTTATAATTTAATAATTTAAACACGTTACCAATATCCTGTACCCTCTGAGGTGTTGGAGTTTTAAACTCTCTTTAAGATTTAATAACTTCCACAAGGATTTGGCAATAGTGCATACTTTTCCCTAATGCATATTTAAATAGTGGTTCCAATTAGTAACTGCTACAGTAATTTAATGATCATCGTCTCAGATCGTGTATCACCTCGTCTAGGTTTTTGCTATGCCTGCCTACATATCCTAAAGTCCTGAATAAAGGATCCTATTGTATAATTTATGGTTTATTATCATTTGTAAAATGAATAGCACAGGGCTGAGGAAAAGTCACCCTTGGCAATATTTTGAGTTTTATGAATTAGATTAGTTTATTGCTTTAGTAATTCGAAATCGAAAAACTCATTGTTCAGTGCATAGTCAGCAAGGGCTGTGAAGGATGTTGTGTGTATGCAATTTATAAACAAGGAAAACAAATGAACTGTGCTGTAGAGGTCGTTAAAATAAGAAGAATGTGGAACACATAATCAAAGACTCAAATTACATACAGTACAAGATATTACAGGACAGAAAGGCATATGAGGGAGCATTCTTCAACCTTGCTTTTACTATAGACATCCACTACTCTTTTCCTCGTGACTTAAAGTTTTTAGATTTAGACCGTCTTGAATCTAGAATCTTGAATCTTTGGATGATTCCTAAGCTTTCATAAAGAGGATAAGGAAGACTAGGGAAAAAATCGAATAATCAACATAGGACATGAGTAATGAAACAAGGATTAGTTAACCAACATATCAACACAGTCGTTTCATAAGTACGAGATCGTTTTGTTTGTGTTGTGAAGCCTTGGTGAGATTACGGTGAGGTTACTTATTGCTCTTCTCCCTTGTTTTTTAATCAAAGTCTAAATCTGCCATGATTGTGATTACTGATTACTAGTTTAGTTGAACACTTTGTGTTTTTTGGCAGCCAGGCCCGGCCTATTTTGACGGGTGCATGAATTTTTTTAAAGCATTATCGTGTGTGGTTTAATCTCAATTGAACAGGTCTGGCTACTTGCCCCTGTCACTGCCACCACTACTGACTGATCTTGGGATTAATAAACGTTGAATTTTAGTAGTTGGTCAGTACCGCAGCATTGGAAAATCTATCGATTTTGTGGTAACGTAAACTAGAATAAGTTTGCCTGTATTTTGTTTTCAAAACATAAAGAGCTTCTAAATAGATTCGGTGATTTTGGTGAGAAAAAAAAGTGCATAAAAGCTGAAAGGATGTCACCTTCAGCTGCTTTCGTTTCTGAGTGTGTATTTGATTTAAAAGGGAGAGGATGTTTTAAAACTTGTCAATCGTCTCAAATAAGCACCAGCTTTACAGATCTGAGGTTTATTTCTCGACACAATTCATTTTAATGGGCCTTAAAATTCGAAACCTCAATTCAGTTCATTGCAACCCAAATGTGTTGGAGGGATTTAAAGTTATTGTTATTCCTGTGCATGGTGTTATTCCTTACTTTGCTCCTTGTTGCTGACAAATGCTGGCATCGTCTTGGTCGAATTCCTTCCTATTCCTAGAATTTCTCGCCGAGCATAAGGAAAGGACATAAATGTCTAATGTGTTTAGAAAACTAAAGAGGTGTACGTGTAGCATACATAAGTTAAAGTTAACATAAGTTACACACAAGTACTAGTGCTGATGTTTTTTTAACAAAAGAGTAATTGGTATACAGCCATATTGTGCCAAAGAAATCGAGGACTGGGCCAGTCTGTGGTTCGATTTCAATTTATATTCAAATATTAAGACCACTTAAGTGTTAAGTACAGGAGAAAACAATTTTTTATACGAACAATAAAAACCATTAGGCTAAGCAGAAAAAGGTGAGAATCGAATCGAATTTACAATCCTCCAGACTGACTGACTATTAGCCAAGATAATCATCTTAGGATTTTCCGACAGTCGGTAAAGTAATTCGGGATATGATGAAACGTTCTGCCAATCGTTCGAATTTCTAGCTCCCGAGGTAGTTAACATTGACAAAGTCATTGTTTTATTTTGCAAGAGGAGGATTCATGAACTCTCATGGCTGGTAATTGGTACATGGGAGATTAGGATTAGCTTATCAACATTTTTTTGCACACACAAAAAGTAGTCAGTCAGTCAGTGAGTGCAAGTGATTATTTCGTGGGCAATTTTTTTTAATGGTAATAAGTTTATGAAAAAGCCCATGCTCTAAGACATGGTTTTAGATCCAGAAAAAAGATAAGCTAATCAGAAGCTAAACAATGGTTGGATAAACTGCGGAGGTCTTAAGTGATGGATGGGCGATATTGTACAATGATGCACAAGAAATAGTGTTATTTAATTTGTTTTTCAAGTAATTTAACGTTGCGGGAAATCCAGCTCGTTTTTCTAGTAATTGTTGAGCAAGGGATTGCACAACCTGCTGCTACATGTTAGCTAATCTCTACTGGCTAACAAAACTTTATTATGGAACTAATTCCGCTTTTTTTTACCCGCTCAGTCTCTAGTATTATCTCTCATGGAGTTCCGATTAAAACCAGGGTTTTGCAGACAAATTTTATAGCTTCTCATACAAATTTCGTAAACAACAACAGGATAATAGTACAGTATAAAAATTAATTCCGTCAAACATACATAAAAGTAATGCAATACCAAAATTTCAATTGACGGTGGCCGTATAGTTTGTTATTTCTAGGGTTAACCAAGGTAACTTTGAAGTCTGAGCTCAACGCATTTTTATCTGTGTAGGAAAATCTTTGTTAACTTCCCAAAATTTATTCCGAGAAAGTCTAATCGTTTCATAGCTTTTGAATAACAAATATAATTACAAAGTTTCTTCCATTTGTTAATAACTCATGTCATGTCATGGAATCTTTTCGTCACTGTTGGAAATAATTTTTGGAAAGTTTCTAAGTAGATTCGAAAACTTTTCAAGGATAATGTGAGCTGGTACATGTACTTGGCAGATTACTCCAGGAACTTCTTTCTAAATGGTGGCCAAGAATAGATTTAATTACTCGTACGTACTAGTGACTAGATAATAATCCAATCATCTTGGCTAATGTTTTGTGGGGAAATGATGAGTAACACTTCAATCTTTAACGAGATTATCTTCTAGACACGATGTTGACACAGTCAGAAGTAGGATGACGAAGTAAAGGATAAGTGTAATTATATTCATGAGAACAATCCCCATGCAAATTGGACTGAAGAATGACAAGTCCAGAGGTTTTGAAATGGTTGTTTTGAAATGTTTATAAGTTATCAATGATCACCTTCTTTCCTTCAGTACTATCCCAACATGTCGTCGAGATATGAGTTTCAGGCTAGGAGACAAAAGACTATATTCGTCGTCAGCCCCTCCGTACAATATATTTCGGGATGGTGCAATCACAATTTTCTATTCTAATTTCCATGATAAGCAAATAAGTATTAGCTTACGGATTTCACCCGACAGCCGATTCTAATTAATTATACATGCTTAACAGTCTCCTATCTTCTATTGAGTTGCTAGCCACAGCAGACATGATTTACATGATCAAGTTACATGAGTTACCTATCCCATTCCGAAAGACTAGCTTTGCACTTTACCAGGAGAGATAGAACGCCGCCTCAGTTATCAGCTCTCTCAGTAAGCTTCAGTTTTCTGAACCCTGACTTGAAGTCATTTCGACTTAAAATAAAATAGTAAATCAGTAGAACTGATCGTCAACGATTTAATATATTTATCATGACGCCATAAGCCGAAACCGGTATTGAGTATCCGGTATCCGTATCCAATACGTAGTTTTAGCAGTTTACCTGAATATCTAGAACTTGTAGGCAAGGGAAGTAACCTCCATATTCTTTCTGTCAGTTCCAGGAAAAGTGATTTTTTAATTATTTCAATGGTAGAAACCTAACCACATAGCCAGGGAGTAGGTTATACGTGGAGTATTGATTCAGTCCTATTCGGCATAGTGATATGTCATCATCATATAATTGAAAACTTCTCTTCCAGTCTTCCTCAAAGCTCTAACCACTTTTTATTCAAAACTCCGAGTATTTTATGCATGAAGTTTCAATAAGTTATTGTACAAATTTCTCGGTACAGTTTGTCTAATCTAATCAAACCCATAAAGATATTATAATGGTTTTGTACAAAAATTCCTTGAGAACTCAACTTACCAGCTAATTCATGACGTACTTTTTTTCTTTCTTTAATAGGCAGAGGATTAATAGCACTGGACGCTTTTGTGAATTAACCTCCGAGGAGTAATCATCACACCACTACCCTACCTTCATTACCGACCAATAAGGACGAAGTCTGTTACTTGAAGTAAACAGGATAACCAGATACAACTGATAAGTACACGAGGAAAAAGTTCCCACTAACTAGATTATATTCCGTGGGAAAAGTGAGAAAGATCTTCCACTCTTTTTTCCGTTCCTTGAACAAAGATAAGAATATCAACAACAAGGTTTCAAACCGGGAGAGTAAAAATGGAATCTCCTAACAGCCCAAACAACAGCATCACATCCTCCGGGACGGACGAGCAAACAATGGCCCTGAACATGGCCAATGAGCCAGGGCTAGGGTCCTTGAGGCATGAAAACCAGGTTTCGATGAACAACTCCCTAAGACCAAATCTCATGAGTATGGTACACCACAAATGGAGAAAAATGTGGAGGCGAGACTCAGCCGATATCACCCAGAGTGACCCATCGTACAAAGCAGTGTACTTGGGGAATGTGGTCACCACTTGGGCCAAAGGTGAGGGCTGTCTGGAAAGGCCTGCTTCGGCCTTGTGGAAAAATCATTGCCAAGGTCGTGGATCAATCAAGATGGTAATTAGTGTGGCTCCTTCCGGGCTCAATGCTCAAACTAGAGAACATGGACTGACGGAATATTGGGCAAATAGACTTACATGGTGCGGAGTTCCTCCTGATTACCCAAAGCTGTTCTGTTGGATCTATCGGTAATTGGGATTTAAAAATTTACATTTGAATAGAAATCCACTTAGCATACATTGAATCTCAGACTCAGTCTATAAAAATCTATAATATTCCCATCCTTTGTTTGCAGACATGAAGGTCGGAAGCTGAAACAAGAACTGAGATGCCATGCCGTACTTTGTGCAAAAGAGGACCGGGCCCAACGGCTAGCCAATTCGTTGAGAAACAGATTGGCCGAGGCTTTGTTTGATTTTAAGAAGGAGAAGATTTTAAGGCAGAATGCGAGACTTTCCATTGTCCAGAGCTTGTACAACAGTTCAGCCACTAAGCGACGACTTATTCTCCTCAATACAAACTCTCAGAACTACAAACCTCCCCTGGAGAGATCTAAGTAATTAATAATCAAATTAAATCTAGTCATGCTCTAATGATAAACTCACTCACATAACCAGTCGGGTAACATGAACTAACAGTCATTATCTGTTTTAAAATTGCAGGTCTGCACCCAAACTATCATGCATAGAGGAATTCGAAGAAGAGGATGAGAATGAAGAAAATGTCAACCTGTTTGATATGACAATTGCAGAGTCGGAATCGGAATATATGCCAGTCACATCTCCAACAGAAATCCATTCTATCATGCCTAATCCAATTATTCGGAACGGGGACGTCAAGGTCAGATTGGAACCTTCTAGTTTGGAAGACAGTCCTCCATCTGGAACAGAAAATGAGGATGTTAAAGAACAAGTTTCTCGTGCAGGTAGTCCGAAGGTTGAAAGTCCTATCGAACACCGAAATTCATACGCTCATCCTGAAATTCATCATCCTCAAGAGTCCAGAAGGCCACACACAGTTCCAATGGATGCCAAACTTAACCTCCCTTACATGACGGGATACGACAAAGTGATGCACTTACTCGATATGCCCACCGGAGGAAACCACCATCTTCTACTTGATGGGGACGATGAAGAATTTTCATATCCATTCGCCAGTCCAAATTCCGACCCTATTGCTTCTAGTCCTGGTTCTGATGCTTCTGAATCGGTCGTGGATTCTTGCTGCGAGGATGAGTACGGAAAGCGGATTATGGGACGGCGTGGAAGCTGCAACAGCAAGGACGCTGGAGAGTGCTCCCCTGAAGAAAGGGAAGATGAGATCAATGACAACGTATCGGACGAAAGTGGTTACTCCGAGGAGGTCATGGTCATTCGGAGGATGAATAGTGCAGATGGTGACCACTCGCTTAATCTCCATCCTAGTGGGTCACCAATCTTAAAGAAAGCCAGTACAAAGAACTCTGCAACAAGTACAATAATCATCGGTGGAAATGAGCCAGTTATTCTTGATGCTTTGACATCTTCTCCAAAGACGTCGACGACTACGACGACATTTTTCAAATCGGATGCTAATGGGGGCCCCCCTACAACTTGCACGTCAACTACTACCCTCGTTGTTTATGACAATCTCTGCTTTGAGATTTGAGCAATCCTTAAACAAAGTAAATCTCCTATATGTTTAGAATTTAACTGTAGTATCATCTAGATTTCCAACTATATTATTATCTTTTTTAATATTTTCCATCACCCATCGACCACGTTTTTGTAAATAAGCATCCTCCCCATTCCCTTTTAGTTTCTAGTACAGCCCTCAATACTTTAGGCAGTCTTGGTATATATTGTAATCTCTTTTCAAAATTCCATGAAAACAAGTATCTCCCCTAAACTGTCTCTTGTCTACACGACACCTCCGCTATGAATGCTAAACTATAGGACAAGCGTTGATATCTACGAGTGAGAAATGGACTGAATTCTTGTAAGAATGTTGTAAACTTTAAATGATTGGGATATCATATAATTTATGTAAGGCCTATGTTAGTAACAGAATGATACGATGGGAAATCGCAATGTTTAAAAACAAATCTGCATAAATTGTATCGTATAGATGTAGTTGATCAAAATATAAAATAATATTCTACAATCTTGCGAGGTGACAATGAGGCAATCTTATCGGCTGAGAAGAAACAACTCATCAGTATGTAGTAGGAATAAGGTCTTGTAATCTTGTAATGTAACAATATGTAATCACTTAAGAAGTCAATGCTAATGCAAGCCAAGAAAGAAGGATGAAAATCCCTAGGACTATCGTCTCTTTAGAATAGTAAATTAAATCTTACGTCGTACGTGTGCAAGTACTCAGTTAGACTTCAAAACACTCTTTCAAACGGAAGGAAAAGGATTAAGAAGCAGAGAGAGAGTCTGGAATCATCGTGAATAGTATTCCTGTATTGCATTGCGATAGTATGTGATACATAGTGGGATGAATTTTAATCGATATTTGATAACCTTAACTCAGAGGAACATTACATACGGACGAAAGAATCGGTTGAAAATGTGCAAAGACTAAAAGAGGATTTTGGAGATTTGAATCTGACTTCTTTATAGATGATAAAATAAAAGGATATAATAATGTAGTATTTAATCGAGTACTTAAAAAGTGTAAATTGTAAATATAAATGCGACGCAATCTTAATTAGAAATACAGATATACACTTCTTTCACCTCCTCTCTAAAATGTCGAGATAATATTAGTAGGTATATATGTAACTATTATTACCGTATTGTGGTACGATGTACGATTACAAATGTGTGGAAAAAATGTATGAAAAGTTTAGAAAAAAAATATGATGGAGGATGGTGAAGAATAAAACACTTTTGAGTGTTAAAACTATATATAAAAGTAACGGGCTTATTCTCTTTTTATTCCCCATTGACAGTCTTTTTCATGGATACAGTATCTTTATATTAACCAAGTCTACAAACACTAGGATTGCAGATTGTAAACGGTGTATACAAAAATAACATTTCATATTCAACTTCAATAAACTAATTCGATTCGTAGTATACGTTCAAAACCTATATACACACAAGCTACATTTTAAGATTTAGAAAAATCTTTTCCAATCCCTTAAATTCAGAATCACACAGCTCATTCGTATCAAAACTACCACGAATTTAATTAAATACAATACAACTACTATTCAATTCTTTTCAAGTTTGAGAGCAGACTCTTGAATAAAAGATGACACCAAATTAGTCCTGATCAAATAAATCTAAACAACTAATTATCTAATTCAATAATTTAAATTTCTTTAAAAAATACACTCGTACACTTGAAGGTGACCCTTCAGGGCAACCGGAGACAAATAGTTTTCAAGGGTAAACTTACAATGCATCTCAAATGGTTTCAAGGTCAAATTTTCTCTATACTCTTTACTTGCACTAATCCACAATGAATATTTACTTGGTTAATCAGTAATTCAAAAATAAAATTTGACATGGACACATGAGCGTAATAATTGGTGCCGATTTTGCCACTTGTCGACGATAAGGTAAAATTGATAAGCGAGGAGAGGATTAAAAGGAGCCATAGAGTAACCAAAGTTTACAAAAGAAACCGCCAAAGCTTGAAGTGTTTGAACAGGAATTGTGAGAGTGGAGTTTAATACTTTTTTTGCGTTCCATCAGTTTTTGAGCTTATCGAATAGATGCTTGTGATAAGAGTCTTAGCATTTGAAACCTCCTTAAGGTAGGTCAAAGTTCACTACACCTTGATCTAATAATCAAGGACCCTAGGCGTCCGCAAGTAGTTAATTTCCCGTTTAGATAATGGTCTCTCCGAAACTACTACTTTTGTACACGAGCACATGGAAAAATATTTTGAAGATCGGTGGTCCCTCGGGACATGATTTGATACAGTTTTCAAAGACCTTAACGTCCCTCCGTGAAGCCCTTAGCTGCAGTGTCTGTGAGAATCTTCTTTCAGGAGACGAGCTGTATTCTCCATCTGCGTCCTCGTCTTGTAATCACTTCGCTTGCAAAGGTATTAATGACATCAATGTTTAGTTTTTTTTAATTGAATTTGATCCTTATATTGAAACTATTGTATTGTTTTAGATTGCAAAGGTGGAGACAGGAAAGATAACCATTACTGTGAGTCCTGTGTTGACTGGGAGGTTTACAGGGAGGATGAGACGTTGTCATTTCTTATGCAAGGCTATAGGCAGTTTTGTCGCTATTTCCTCCGATCGAGAGAATGTACACGAGTTCTTGAAGTTAAGTATGAGGTGGATTCTGAATTTGATGCAATGCAACTGCTGGATCTTATCTCAGAAGGTTCCAAACAGTACAGGCCGCCAAAGTTGACAGAAGAAGACTCGGTGGGGATTGTTCCTATTCGTGAAGAAAGGAAATATAGAGGGAATGCTAACCGTCAAGTTACAGAAGTTATCTTAGATGAAGAAGAGGACAAAAAGTTTGATATCAAAATTGAGCCCGTAGAGACGATACAGTTTCACGAAGAGCCTATGGAGCAAGAACAAGAAATATGTGTCGTAAGTTATTGAGTCCATATAAATTACTTTCGGACTATAATATTATAAAATTTCTTCTTATAAAGCTTCTATAAATATTAATTATTTCAGAGTGTAACCGAAAGCCCTATGGTTCAAGTAAACCCACCAGCAACCAAGATTATTGCTTCTTTTCAAGTCAAAGATCCCCTAGGAAATGATGAAGAAGTACAAGAAGAAGAAATAAGGTCATCCTCTTTAAGATTGGCCAGCCCACCCCCTCCCACACCTCCGCACACTGCCTCAATTATGTTTCAAAGAACGCCCCAGTCCATGTGTTCAACGCAACAGATACAGCTTACGCCGAAACAATACCAATCATTTGTTCTTGCAAGCTCTTCATCTTCCGCTCCACGGCAGTTTCAATTTAGTGGAGCTAGAATTCCAGGAACGTCCACTATTAGACTAGCCCGTCTATCCCTTGATGGGCGGCCACTAACAATGGTACGCCAGCTTTTAGGTCAGACTTCTGCATCAGGTGTTCGGCACACCGTAGCTCTCCCAATAAATGCTTCAACTTTAACGACGAAGAAGATTATTGTTAGACCAGCTACTGTAGGGACGACAACTACAGCTCAGATGCAGAAATGGCCGGACGCGAATAAAGTCTTGCAGTATGCCTCAGGTGGTACTGTTCTTCCAGCAGGAACACTAGGTACTCCTAGAGCTACGTATTCAACGTTCACTACTCCAGCAAGTTCTTCCACGGAATTTCGTCCACAGCAAGTGACAAAGATTAGTTTAGGCAATATGGGGGCTGTCGTTAGTACCTCGAGCTTGAGCAATGTCATCAATCGTCCTGCCACGCTAACCACATCATCGGGAAAAATTATCGGAACCATTGGAACAGTAGTGAGGACCGATAGTATGAATATGAATAGTGATGGAACCATAAAAAAACTGAAGGTACTTCATTTCATCTTTCACTATTTCATACATTTGATTGCAAAAGTTATGAAATATTATTTAATATCAATTTCCTGCAGGTAAGACTTCCGAAGCCTAAAATTCAACCAAAAATAAGGAAGGGATGTCGGTGAGGACACACGCTACTTACACATTTGCAATTAATACAAACATTTAAGAATGACTGAAAATAACAGGAATAAATGATTATTATAGATGTGGAAATGCAGCAACAATGCCAGGAAAATTAACATGCTGTGGTCAAAGGTGTCCTTGTTATGTGGACGCAAAAAGTTGCACCGATTGTCGTTGTCGAGGATGCCGTAATCCTCACATTCCTGGTGGGAAGAAAATACTCCAGGGAATCAATGCAGTCATTGATACGAAAACGAACACAACAGTGCCTTTATCAATTAACATGAGCTCCGTAGCTAGTTCAAGCACTGTTAGCACTCCTCATTCGAGTACCGGTGTCACAAGTGTTCCACTTTCAGTTGCATCCTCTACTATGAATTTAGTTCCGGTCTCTGCTTCTCAGATTTATAGTAGAATACATTATCCAGGTTTGGAATATTTTAATAATGCTTTATTTTGAACAAAACAATGTATCTAACAAGATTAAAAATGTTCTAACTTTTTTGTAGGAACGACACATGCCACAACTACATCATATTCTCAACTCATTCCGCTGGCAAATTTCGGTGGGTTTTCTATTCCAATATCGCTTATCTCTCCAGCATCCCATGCAACAACGACTATGTCATCAATACAAAGCCACGCACAACCAATTCGAATGCAGTGCATCCAATCGATTAGTGGAGCCATGACTTCTACCATCAAAAGTGAAAGGTAAAACTTGTTTCGCTTGCAATCCATATGGTATGCTGATTTTATATGCACTCATTGCCCTCCTGAATTTTATTTTAGTCGCACCGTGGAAGACAAATAATCAACCACTGCAATGTTCCTGATCTCTTTTAGTATTCCATCTGGTATTTCTTCGTCTTCCCTGTTTTCAAATATATATATTACTATATTTTTGTGTAGTTAGTTTGATTTACAAATAAGAAATAAACTGTTGAAGTTAATTGAAGTAAGATAATGTAAAAACACATTTTATTTCTTCACCTAGTTTAGGTGATAAGCCAATGTAGGACAAGGACATGAATTTCTTGAAAACCACAAGATACATTTGTTTACGGTAAGATCGTCAAAAAGGTCTATAATCTTGAGGATACCGAAGTAATGTTACTCCTTCCCAAAGCCAAACACAATGGGCCCAATCCAAGGTTTTGAAAGCTTCGAGGATTTTTCGATCAACTTCTGCATTCCATTTGGAGGGTTCTGAGTCAATGTGTTTCAATAGGAAACGTAGGGCTCTGCTATGATGACCTCGGGCCATGGCATGTTGATAAGCAAACTCTACAACCTGGGAATGAAAGTTTGCAAAATTAATCATACATTTATTTATCGTAAGTTACTTTAAGTTAAAAGACGATGTCGGATTTGAATAAAAACTTACCCTAGCGTCAGTGATATCGATGTACTTCTGAATTTCAGCGAGTATTTCATCCAGACTTGCGACTGAAATAAGTTGAGGATCGAGTTGTGTGGAGACTGCTTCATTCATTTTCAAGAGTTCTGCTATTGCCAAGCCCTTTTTAACAAGAGCTTCAACTACGGCAGTCCTTTGCTTCTCCATAACTTGTTTAGTCTTCCCCGAATCTGACTGAGAAGTTGGACGTGTTCCGAAAAACGCCAACAATGTGGGTTGGTCAACCATTCCCAAAATTCTATCCGATATCTGGATCATCTCTCTGCAGTTTTCGGGAGTTTTTTGTCGTTTCAATCCGACATTAATATTTGCCGTATCACTCTCTTGTCGAGGTGGAGAGCTAGTAATACTGGTATCACTAGAACTAGTTACAGCTTGAGATGAAGATTCAGCCACGCTAGTTGAACTAGTGTCTAATGACTGAAGTCTTGCTACATGGAGTGGAAGATGGAAATTAAACGATTCTACCAGTTTCTCATACAGATTTTTGGAGTCCTCTGGTTCTAATTTAGTTATCCAATTAATTTGAACGTCGCGAAGCTGCTCGTTCATTTCTTCGAGTTTGGTCTTCGCGGAATCTTTGGCTGATGTTGACTTGGCTTTTGGAGGTGAATCGGGTAAAATTACTTTGAGAGGATAACTAAGAAGTTTTTTCCCAGTTTCGTCTTTGTGCACAGTAAGCGTTCCTTGAAGATAGAGAGTTGAGGAGCCGGGTAAACTTTTCAGATTTCTTGAAAACGAGATAGAAGTTGTAAGTTAGTAACCTTTCGGACGCGATGATTAATTTAAACTTACTTGTCAGTGATAGCTGCTGATAGGAATACATTCAAACATGTTTCCCGTTTTAAAACAGCAGACCAACCAGTTCCTTTCTTCGTCGGTTTAAAGTCTTGTAGCTCATATTGCGTTTGGAAGACATCAAGTGTGATACTTGTTGACAATTTCATTGATAGAAGAATAGGAAGACCAGGAACAAGAGTGTCGCCACTCCACTGGGGTGGAACACTGCCCCCATTTCCACCGGAATTGCCATAGGCGAGTTTTTCTAAAGCCTCCCTTTTTTCATGCCGAACATGGAGTCGAAGTACGTAATCTCCTTTTTCTAGCTTGATGTTCCACTGTAGAGTTTACAAAAAATATGGAAAATAACTAACAAATCGAATGTTTATAGTTTGGGTGGTGACAAAAAAAATGAAACTCACTTTACTTGGATAAGCATCTCCACATCCGAGGAACCGCTTATACTTGTCATACAATTGCCACATTTGACTCTCGTATTCACCCTCATACAACGTGTCACTCAGCAGGCAGCTAAATCAAAGTCATTGGGCCTTGTTGTTTAGCAATGGAAACATTCAAATGGAAAATGAAATATCTATTGGCTTACCAATTCACAGTAATTTCTGTGGCCCGTAATATAGAGAAATTATACGTATTTTCCATCTGATAAATTATCCTTCCTTGAGGAATCATGTCTCTGGGCTCTGAAAGTGACACTATTTTTGAATCGCTTGGCCTTAACAGCATAACTTGATGTTTAAGGACGGCTGCTGGCTGGACTTCCTCTGAAGCGAAAGAGTTATTGATGGACAGCTTTTGAAAAGAATCGGCAGAAGAAACGATGACCTCGGGTTTGCTTAAACAAAGGCTACGGAAAGTAATAGATGAATTCAAAGACGCAACTTCCGTGGGCTCTGCCCACCACCGGGCTATAACAATTTCCATAACTTTTCCTTCCTTAAATACAGATTTTCAAATTATTCAAAGTAAAACAGGCTACTACGTTTTTCAATTGAAGTATAAATTTTTAAACTTACAGTAACTTTAAGTGGCACCGTTGCTTCTTCCATTCCATTCAATGATATCATCTTATAATGCTCATCAGATTTGCATGACTGTCCAGAATTGAGTGTCATTGCATGGATCACGAATCGGGCATTAGCACTTGCTAATGATTGTTCAGCTAGTGTAGTTGCAGTACTTCCCAACATTTTCAAATTAAGGACTGGTTTTGAAAATAAAAAAATATCCTCTATCAGTAATTAAAAATTGCAAAACGTAAGGCTACAATTCTGACGTTAAAACTAAGTATACCTGCCCATGAAGCTCCTTTTGGAACTACGACGAAATACCGCTTTATCAGACCAGGTTCGTAAAGAACGTTGGCAAATTCAACAACTGGTCGAAATAATGGGCTTGCAGGTGCGATTTCAGGCCGTATAACAGTTACAAACACGTCAAAAACAGGACTTCCATCCATGCAATTCGCATTATAAGCCTCTATTTTAGCGAAGTGGACTCCCTTCGATAGTCCTTCTACGTCCACCTTCACATTGAAAGATCTTTGAAGATTAGCCAAATCAAAATACTTGGGTACTTGGACCCAAGGCACCGTACTCAACAAACATAGATTCATTCGGAAATTGATCTTGTCTTCGGGATCTGTAAAATAAATAAATGCGTCCCCAAAATGTCATCCATATTTTCTAGTTATAATCCAGAAAGCGATTTTTACCGACAGAGGCTTCTTTTAAAAAAACAGGGTCGATGGACACGGTAAATTCTTTGGCTTTATCTAATGGAGGATCACGAATATAAATTCCTTTCATTGGCCAACCTGACCCAGCTCCTTGTGCATTAGCAACAGTAATATTGAATCGAACATCTCTTTCCAGCGATGTTGATAAAGTCTCAAGAGTATGAGAGGCTTTTTCAACCTTTAAATAAAAATTATTACATATGTTACCTGATTGAATGCTATTAACTCGAGGATTTTTTGCAAATGAGAACGATTGTTAATATACCTGGACGAGACCATAACCTTGAGCGAATGCTTCTGCATGTGGTAGATACTGAGCACTGCGTTCCAACGCTTTCTTTACACTGTATGGAGACCATTTAAATCCTTTCTGTTGGGCAAAACTTAGCATCAAAGCTACACATCCAGCCACATGTGGAGCGGCCATGCTAGTTCCATTCATCAACTGAGCGCTATAATAATTTTAAACAATGAATCGTTAAACCTCACAGTTCGTTTTTAAGAGATCTGATTAATTGGGATCAAACCTTCGCAGAGTAAAGTTGGGTACTGACGTGATGGCACCTCCGGGAGCAAACACAGATACACCTAAATCTCCATCAATTGTTGGACCACGAGAGCTCCATGAATATGCGTTCCCAGGTAACTTTTGCCGTAAGGAATACCTTTAAGTTTATAAAAATAATCATTAACTAGTGAATTAATCGTACTTGGTCAAAATAGCTTAAAATATAAAAATGTGACATTACTCTGCGCTCATCATTTCAGGAGACACATAGGCTCCAACACCTATCATATTGTTTGCTTGAATCCATGGAGGAGATCCTACAGTTGACCTATCAAATAAAAATGCAGTTGTTTAACTTTTGCATACTTTTACAGTAGATTTTCATAAATCTAGATATTTAAATTACAGAGCAGGTCCATGATTTCCAGCAGAAACGACCCAAGTAAGGCCATATTTGTCAACAACATCTTTCATCAGTTCGCCTAAGCGGCCAGATATGCCCCAGTGAGCATGTTCTTTTTTTCAATCGAATATAATTATTAATTTATTATACACCATAAAATAAAAACTTTAATTTTCTATTAATTTTAATCAAAAGCTAACCTCCATAAGACATATTAATGACTTGAATCCGATGAGCATTCTGCATTACAAAAGCCATAGCTCTAACTACTGCCGTCCCTGTTTCCATCGAGTTGAGACGACCGTCCCCAATTGTGAAAGAAATTATTTGAGCTCCAGGTGCAACACCATTAAGATTAGGATTTTCTGGAAAGTATCCAGCCGCGATAGAAGAAACATGCGTTCCGTGACCCCCTGTTTGATTTGAAAATAAGTTCAAACGTGAACTCTTAAGAGAATTTTCTCAACTTGGGATTATGTATGTCTGTCAAGTGAGTCAATATACAGGGTGTTCAGGGCCATTGTTGAAGTCTTTAAAATTCAAAAACTAAATAACGGGTTGGGCGATTTTGATGAAAA